>JAOBAS010000008.1:3233077-3252752 GCA_025311575.1 Elanoides forficatus | reverse complement strand
TCTGTGCCTCGGGAGGGAGGGAGGGATAGAAGGAGGGAGGGAGACGAGCCTTGCAGACCAGGAGGCCAAAAGGAGTACAACGGGGGGGCTGCACTACTTTTTGGAGCATGAGTTAACTTTCCTTTCTGATAGATCAGTCCACCACTAGCCCACATGTAAAAGTAAGAGAGAAAATTGTATTACACACAAAACTGACAACAATCTGCTATTACCCTATACAAGCCTGTGCTATGTAATTACAGCCTTACTTCTTTACAAGCAGACACAAACAATTTTTCTCTGAAAACTCTGTCTAGTGAGTCACACACATGGAACTGAGCAGCCTCAGAAATCATCTCAGCTTCAAAGCATCCCCAGTTACTAAATTCACTGGTATCCTTTAAGCCTTCTAGAACAAACGTGACATCTGTGGGAAATTCTCAAACAAAACCAAATTCCCGTGGCACTGCAAGATGTTACTGACCCTGGAAAAGTACTCCTCACTAAAAACACAGGCAATTCTTGATTTCAGTCTTCTCAGTCCAAATTCCACAGGGCTCTCATAGTCTTCAGTTAATCAGGCTGAATTTACTGTAAAGTAAGCAATCAAAGCATACTTTTAGATTGCTATGTCTTTCTATTTCTAAGTGGGAAGTATCCATGGGACTCCAAAATAATGATTCAGAACCTATATCAACCATATTGAACTAGCCTGAGCATGCACACCATCTGAAGAAATCTCCAGAAAATACACTAAATACTGACTGAAATTCATCAAGCTAGTGAAATTAGACCTAACATTCAGAACTGTACAGCTCTTAGTAGAAATAAAGGCAGACACTTACTACTTTTTCAAGTTCAGGCTGCTACCTTTCCTACATGACAATACATTTCTTACATTTAGAATTATCTAACCTTACTAGAAGGAAAAACTCAACTTCAAATCTTTTCATTATTACCAGACTTACTGAAATGGGCAGTCCCCTAACTTTCTTTGTCAATTCTCACAGCTTGATTGAGTGTTGCAGTCCAAATGACAATACGTCCAAGGTAAAGAGGATTGCAGTTAGCAATTATTTGATTGCATTATCTCTCAATAGCCAAGAGTCATAGACTACGTAAATCAGAGTAATCACGCAAGTGTTGCACTCGAAAAGGGGTTTTGGTTAGAAAGGTTACAGACCCTGCTGAAGTTGCCTGCTCTGAATCAGAAGCAAGCCCATCTAGATCATGCTGACAAGAGTTTGTCTAACTCATAGTTAGAAACCTCCAGTGAGATGACTCATAGGTTTTTAGCTTTTCCCAGTACCTCACGTAGTTAAAGATTTCTTCCTGACATTGTCTTCACTGACAATTAAACTAATTATCTCTTGTCCTATCCTAGATGAATATAAAAATAATTTATTGCTTTCCTTGCATCTCTACAGT
Source organism: Elanoides forficatus (assembly GCA_025311575.1). NCBI lineage: Eukaryota > Metazoa > Chordata > Aves > Accipitriformes > Accipitridae > Elanoides > Elanoides forficatus. The sequence goes on along the minus strand of JAOBAS010000008.1, from coordinate 3,251,345 downwards.
ACAGATTAATGTAATCCAGTTCTCTCAACATCAAAACCCTACTAAATTCAAGATATAGCATATGCAAAGCATATGTAGGTGAGCTACACTATCAAAGAGAGCAATGAGACTGAATTCATACAGCAACTTTCAGATAAATTTGTATGGGCTGTTTCTTACTATATATCTTTATATATAGATAAAAGATATATTTTATCTTTTATAAAAGATAAAGAAAAGAAAAGATATATCTATATAAAGATATATTTATATCTTTATAAAATGAGTATTTTTTTAAAGAATTTATCTATGATAACTAGAAAGATACTGTTTGCTAGATTCTGCCTTCTCCTCCCACTCCATCCCATCCCTCAAAGCTAGATACAATGCTTGCCTTTCTTTTTGGGTTTTTGGGTACTACCTTAGCCCTTACAGTTTCAAGTTCCTTTGGCATATTAGAGACCAGTCACAGCAGGCACTTCTGATCAAATACATCTAACTAGTCTAAAAGTCCTCTAGCTTTGAGTGAGTCTTGTTTTGACTCACTCTCCAGCGGGTCCAGTTAGGTTCAGATTAGTTCTGGACCATTTTGGCATTCTCAATGCCACACAGTGCTCCTCACCCTGTTAAAGATAGAACTATAGGCTCATTTTTCCTTTTCTTACTTTTGTTGCATTTATTCAGGCTCTTCTTGCCACCTTTTATGTTTCTCAGTATACCATTTAGAGCTCTACCTTTTCCAAATTATGTGCTTCAGTTATTCCTCCATACCCATCCTTACTACCATATCCTTGTTTCTATTTGTTCTACAATTTGTATCGCTAATAGTCAAAGAGTTTATTTGCTTTAGTTTTATGATAGTTTGGCTGTTTTTTCCTTAATCTTGTCTCTTTTAATACTATCGGCTCTCCTGAATGCAACAGCCCATTTGTTTTCACTCCATCTTTTGTGACCACTTTTCCCCGAAAGCAGCCTCCAAACTCAAGGTTTTCCCTAACTCCATCAACCTACAATTCCAATTTATGCACTGAAAGAAAGGGCCTGAAAGATTTTAGGGTACCCGTCTGGGATATTGATTTGCTTGGGCACATTTTTACCCCTTTGCAGATTGGCATCGGTGTGTGGTTCCAGAGAGAGCTCCACAGAAATTAATGTGGCTCTCCTTGAGGTGCAGTGGGACACCTATGTAGATCTATTTACAGGTCTGTCTAAAAAATTGACAGAAGGCAATTGGTTTGGACAAAGGAGGAGAGGAGAGGAGGAAGGAAGGAAAGCAGAAGGACTGCAGTACCAATGACAAGCACATGGTATTACTATCAGCACTTGCAGCTTTCACTCCAGGGGAGGATAATACGCTCTACCACGTGTATCATATGATCAATAAACAGTCACTGAATTAACAAAATGTGTAGAAGATTAAACATTGTAACATTGCAAATGTTACTGCCTCCAAAAAAAAAATCTTCTATATTGTTTGAAAACACTTGTTTCTTTCTATTTAACATCTGATTTCTATCTTGTAAATAACCACACTTTTAAATGCAAAACATACAATGTAGTTAATACTTACATCTTTGTTAAGAAGTGTCTGTGATGAAAAGGTATCAAAGAAAAAATCCCGTTCTTTGGAATTTTCCTGTCTCACCCTGTGGCATAATTAAAAAATACTAAAGTTCCTTACTTACTTTATTAGCATGCGCCACATTAAAATGGAAGCATTAGAAGAAATGAACCCAAACTTCATGCTACCAGAAATTCTTAAAATACTGTAATAAGTTTTTTTAATGCTCTGAAGCAGGCCTTCAAACACCATGAATATGTGAGGAATCTTTTTTCTAAGGATTTACCTTAAGAAAATATCTTACTTGAATGATTTCATTTCTACATAAAAGAAGGTTAAGCTGGAAGCACAGTTAAGAAAGAAATACAATGGAAAAGAGGTTTCAAGTCTTCAAAACTAATGTATTTATAGTTATATTAATCTTTAAGAATTACTTATCTTCTAGTTAATAACTTTGTAATTAACGCAAGAGAATTCTTGTTGAAGGAGATAAGGTAAGTTATACACACATTTTCAAGACAAAAAGCACAGTCTAACCAAATTAGATGAATCTACAGCAGACAGGAAACAAATGCAAATAATACAAATGATGAATATTGTGGCAATGTATCACTTAATTCTTAGCTGAGGACCAACGGGAGACCAAATGCCACATTTTCCCATGTAAAAAAAAAAAAAAACAAACAGTAGAACAAAATCACAAAAACAAAAATTTCAAACCTCCCATCAACAAAAGGTCCTCCAAAAATCATTTCTCTTTTTGCTAATGGAGAAGTAACACAGCCTCCTGAATGTAATAAGTCATAGTAACAGTATGTAAAGAGGAAGGGAGAAACAAAGGAAACGCTTCATTACATATTAATAAGGCTTCTATTTATGCTATAGATAGCATTCAAGTTTACACAATAAACCTCTGCTCTGTATTTTAAAGTCACAACTTACCTTTCAGCTCTCAACAGGAGAGAGTATGATATATATTTATTCACAAGTTTTCAAATCATTTACCTCCAGTAACAGATTTGACTCAGTATCTTTTTACTCATGTGGGTCTTTCTCATTTCAAAACAATCTCTGCAGCAATTTCTATTTTGTATATATGGGGTTTCAGGTGCACTTTTCTGCTTCCTACCTCCTCCTGGTAACTGTCCTGTTGAGCCACTCAGAGATGGACATTAGAAAACTGCATTCACATTACAATCTTACATTTCCAAGTTAACTGGAAATTTTTATTACAGTAGTATTTTTACTAAGGTAGCCAGTATCATACTATGCACTACTGGCTAGGTGGTACAGTATATCCTGATGCATTCCTTTTGAAAAGTCTTCTTTTCCCTCACGACTGGTACAAAATTCTTCCTTTGAACAGCAAATGATTATACATAATGGAAAAGGGGAAAAAACTTAGCAAAATACCTTTGTTTAAGAGTTTGCTAACTCCATGTATATACATTTAGCTAATTCTATTACAGAAGGATGCATTTATCTTCGGCTCTGCCATTCGTAGGGTTATACAGAGCGAAAAGTGTAGCCACCCCTCATGTACCCTCCGTATCCTTCAGGAAAGGAAGCAGTAATCTTAATGAACACAAACAGAAAATTGGGTGCTAGAATCTGTTACACATGCACTGTTTTTGGAAAATCATTTGCAGCTGGCTTTTGCATAAGCTACTTGCATAATACTCACTGATTTTGACCCCCAGACCTACTGTTTTCAGCGTAATACTCCATTGCACTAAGCACCTGTAATTTTAATTGCAGTAATACTGCAGGATGGATTTATCTCCATCTTTTCTTCACAATAAAGGGCGGTTAATTAGGCTCTAATGTTGACTTTTTTTCTGAGAAATGTAGGTGATGTTTCTGTTTTCATTACCTTTTTAGCAATTTGTTAAGCAAGGCAGGGACAAAAAAAGAAAACACACATATAAGCCAGGTCCTGTACTCCTCTTTGCTCCTCTACTCCTATGTTTTTTTGGTAAAAGGCATAAAATTGGCTTTTAATTCCTTAATACTAGCATGACTAGCAGGCCATTTTTAGGACAAATGTTCATCTCGCCTTCTAGACCACTAATTTTCAACATACAATTCACAAAACATCTGAAGCTGGTCTTTGAAGTGAAAGGGGCGACAGATGCAAAATATATTTTCATGTATTGTATTCCCTGGCATACAGCATTTCAAAATATAGAAAGTGGGAAAAAATGACCCAAACAGATGATACAGGGATTCAAGTAAATAACGTTGAGAAACATTCCTGAAGGCCACAGTAAATGCAAGCATAGAATACACTCTACACATGGTGAGGTACACTTAGGAAAAGCATTCAAGGAGCTGTGTTAAGCTCCCCAGGGCCAGAAGTTCTGACAAGTGAGAACACAGGTCTCTTGAAATGTCACGCTAACAACTAGCTTTAGATGTTACTTAATTTTATTTGTCAGCATCTTAAAAAAAAAATAGTAGTTTAATGCTAAGGTAATGTTTTGGTGTCATATTGGCTTTATTGTACAAAATGGATATAAAGACAATTTTAATATAAAGACATGGAAACAAAGGAGTACCTTCAGTTTCAACCTAAGATCTTTCATTAACATGGTACTTTTAAGATGAAAGAGAAACTACTAAGTACATCTCATCAAAAAGAAAGAACCTTGTCCAATTTTATTGGCATAACACCTTTCGTGCATAAAAACTTTGCAAGTGATATAATTTAATTATGTAGAAAGGGCTGTATAAAAGTATAGCTATTTTTCTAAGCAATATTTACATTTCAAATCACCTATGACGCTATTAACAAGCAGGGACCCAATCTAATAGCAGCATTAACAGGATGCTTATCATTTTACCGCATTTCACTTAATTGTTACCCATAACATGGATTTTATATTTTTAAACTATGGGATTTTGAAATAATTATGGATTTTTCAATTTGTATGCTTAATCTGACATCTGAAATGATTAGTTATGTTTGATCTGTTCAACATTACTTTTCTTGTACCATTCTCCACTGCAGAAGTTAAACCTATAAAACAATAGAGTCACATCTAGCAAAGCTTTTCCTAGAAGCAGTAAAACATACTAAAAGGTGTAACTTGGTTCCTGGTACTGCTGCTTTATCTTATTCTATAGCACAGCTAGACTTCCACGGTCAGGACCAAAAGAGCCAGATTAGGTTGTGAAAGTAAAGTTTTATCTGTGCAGTGATAAGGTGGCTCTATATAAAATTCCCATGGGAGAAATTACATCTTAGTATCAGTATTCAGGTAATCCGGTTAGCTAACGAAACAGGCTTGAGGTAGGAAACAGTCACCAGAAATAGAAGAAAAAAAAAAAGAGAAGCAAACCCCCTCATTTTAGACAGCTACTTTGAACATGAGGTTTTAGCCCATGGCAAACAAATTATATGAAAAAACCAAACTAGTTTACTCACTGTTCTGCCACTAGGTTCATCATTTCGTTAAGATGATAAAAAGATGGGATTTTTACAGGATCTACTTAAGAGACATTTCTGGAGACAGCATGTGGATGAACAATGCAATTTTGCCATGGTTTAGTGACAGAAATTAGGGTACTCCATATTGCAATCTACATACAGGCATGCTGCAAAACGAATTCCAAAGCTTTGTTAAATTCTTTCTACCATAAAGTTATCTCGAATCATTTGAATCTATGTCAAGCATTTTAGTAAAGGTTTTCCAGGTGACAGAAGGCTTTGTGACTACATTCAAACCACATGCTATGGCGCTATGATGAATTTACTATGACTTTTAAATTCAAGAAAACAATGAGAAATTCAGGTACCTGCTTTCTAACCCTGTCATAGCCTGGCTTAAAAACAGTCCCGAGAAAGAACTAGGGGCTCTGTGCAGACTAGCTTCCACCATTACATGTTCACGCATCTCAAATCTTTGCTATATACTTAACATTTGACATATACTTCTGTTACCGCAGTCAATTAAACTTTTCTCAATTAAACAGCTTCCTAAATTTTAATTTTTTAAAATTTTTTAAAGGAAGACAGGAAAGCTTACTGGCATTCTTGCACAGCACACATGGGAGTTACAAAGCTACATTCATTCCTGCACGTCAAGTTATTTGGGGTCCCCAGGTGGAAGCTGTTAACAAAATAAGAAGTTTCTGTCACCATATTATGGGCATTTATTGGCACCGATGAGCCTCTGGTTTCACAAAGCTTTTTTCATGGAAGCAGCAGAGTTTCCCCCTCATTGAGGCTACCCAAAAGTATGAAACTGCTGATGTGTGTGAGAAATCCTTGGCGTATTCTTTTAGTAGCATAATATAAGATTATCATTTTAACAACCTGTCCTAGAAAAACCTGCTTTCTTGTCAGTGTTTCAACGCTGATGTTTAGAACGCATATGGCAAAGAACAATATGTTAATGAAAATATTTGCTTATTTTTATGTTTACTTGTTTTACCTATTCATACTATAGAATAAACAAATGAGTCTATTTATATATTTGATGTTTTTCTACAGCTGGAAGTAGATATTTACTTCAACATAAAGGAACGATATGTCACCTTAATAAGGGCTTATCCAGCAGAGCTTGCTTTCCAGGTCACTCCAATCACAGAGCGATATCAATTTGACATTAACAGAAAGATACTACTAACAATCTTAAGCATGAGCTAGAGAACCCCCTGCTGCTTACCAGTGAGGGGAACCAAGTTGGAAACCTTTAGAAAAAGCAGCAGGCCATGAAATGCCAAATAAAATTCCTTCTTCCATCCAGAGATAAAGGAAAAGAGTACAGCACTAATTTAATAAATAGGACTTGACAACAAAAGAGAGAAAATAGATGCGGGGATTTTTCAACATTCGCTGCTTTGCCAAATGGAACAATGTGAAGAAAAAAGAGTGGTTTCATCTTTTTGGAGAAAGAACCATCACATATGCACAAACATATTTACTGAACTTCTGAAGCCCTTTCCTTTTACAAAAATGCCACCCAGTCTGATTAGAAATTACCAACACATGGTCATAACTAAGAAGGCAAAACAATTGTCTAATTTTATTTTATTTTTTATAAAGTTACTGTTACATACCTTTGAAAGCAATGCTTCCTGATTTGGTTATCAACACTTCGTTTTATTGATAAAAGCACAAAAGAAACACTGAATCTGCAGAATACACAGGTTCAGGTCTTGTAAAACTGGATAATGGTTTGGATTATACAGCCTGTGTTAACAGAGAATAGGTTCATTCTCAAAACAGTTTTGTGGGTTGGTTTTTTTTTTACTTTCATGTCTGTGATTAAATTACATCTTTACGTATAATTTACACCACTTCTGTTCATGGGAGGGATATATACTAACAAACCCCTTTACACACATAAGCAACAGGAGCATTATTAAATGAGTTTGTATTTATGTTGTCATTTTCTTGTGATTTTCTAGAATTTTGACGAAAAATTCCAGGAAGATTTCAGCATTCTCCCCAAGCCTAAATAAGAACACAATTCAAGATTTTGAAAATTTTGTTGAGTAATTATTTCTGGAAATAAAGTAAACTTTTTACCTGGATAATTTCAAAGTATCTCTTTCAAAATATTTTTAATTTTTAGTTAATATCTTAAATAAAAATATGTTAATTTTCACAAGTTGTCTTTTTTACTTTTTGCCCTGCAAAACCATTAACCAAGCAACAAGATTTTCTAGTATTTACTACTAATTTTGCGATATTCAGCTTAAATTCCATTAATGTAGACAACAGACAATATTTATTAGGATAAGTAATGTCTTTCATTTTACCTTGCATTAAGTCCAATGACAGGTTTTAAAAAACCACTTCTCTTGCTGACTCGGGTGATGGTTGAGCACAATCAACTTTCCTCTGCTCCCATTAACACTCAGGAATTGGTGTCGTGAGGAGCTACAGTATCACAACTGTTATTCATCATTCCTTTATCCAGTAATATCATAAGTTAACAGTTACACTCATGAGCTGCTTTTGTGACTTTTCAGTTAAACGACGCATCAACGTTTTCTTCACATTTCCATGACTAATGCTTCATTCCACAAATCTGTCCAAGAAACTTCTACCACTGTAGGCTCACACAAAAATATGCCTACTGAAGTCATGAGGATAACAAGGTTACAGTGCGTTTATTTTTAAGACCAGGACTGCAGGACTCCATGCTATATTTCAGAGTTTGGTGTATCTACAGACGAATGAAATGGAATGTGCCTATTCACAGCTAACAAAATCTGTGATCTGCCAGAATAAAAGGACACTTTGTGTGAACTTTGCATCTTGTCTGCATCTGACATGGCCAGTACCCCCACGTTTCCTATCAGGGTAATTCCAACAATTTCAAGTGAGGCTATTTTTACCTTGAGCAGTTTCAGGCAAAATTTACTAGTGAGACTGTTTTCATACGAGTGGCAGAGTTTGAAGTGAACCTGCTATGATCTACCTGTCAACCATCTAGTCCTAATCCTTTCTTCTGCCTCCTTTCTCAATGCCATAATTATACATCCAAAATTGTGAGTCGGACACAGTAGTTTAGACACTATCTCACTATTCCTCACATTCCATCTATAAAGCAGTTCATCTCTATACAATAATCTTTGAAAATAAAAAATCAACTGATCTATCTTCTACTCTAATCAAGTCAATTGGAGAAATGTGGCTTTCACAGTTCTCAGTAGGACAGCACAGGGCAGGATGCTGTCAGCTGTCAAAGACGCAGTGAAATTTCTGTAAGCATTAAGGGGAAATACCAATTTTATCTCTTCTGTTTTCAAAGGCTGTTCTTCAGCCACCTTCAATGCTCAAATGAATGCTAAATGGGTGATAGAATTGCCTCAGCTGATGCTTCTGAAATTGTCACTTCCGATGCCTGAAAGCCTGATTCCTTCATCTCCTTTGTTGCTGGTGCCAATAGATACTTGAAAATGAAGAGACAAGGGCACACTCCTGATCTTCAAACGTCAAGAAGAAAATAGTAAACTCAGTCCCCCTCACGAACAATGTAGATGTTGGAAAAGAATATTAAATGCTGCCTCTTGCTGTCTTACTCTAAGCCTTAAAAGAAGTTCTCCAGAAAACAGGGCAGGATAAAAAGCACAAGGTATGCAGGGTGAAATTAAACATACTTTTTAGTAATAGCATTTGGATGTTGAATTAAAAAGAGGGATTCTCCGTGCTATACTTTGTTCAAGAAGAAGTTGAATGAGAATGATGTTTACACTTATCCAAATCCTTCCGGTACTTACTGAAGTATAGCCCAATAGCTCCAGAACCCACTGGAATGAATAGAAAAATTCCTACCAAATCTAAAAATTATTCTTTGCTACTGTAAAAAGAGAAGTAATTCTTGTGAAAGTATGACATTACAACTACAACTAAGTTCTGAGAGAATACATTTTTCAGTTCGTATCTCCCTGAGAACATCAATAATTTACAGAGATAGTGCTTCCAGATTATTCTTCATTAATTATACTTTACTTTTTTGTCTGACAAGTCTATGGTCACATTATCACAGTAACATGCCCTTTGCTCTTCCCTTGGCAGGGAACATCCAAACACATCATAGGATAAAGAAAAAAGTACAACAAGGATTGTGGAATGTGATTAATCGCAGGCAGGTCTACTTTTTTATTAAAATTTTATTAAAATTAAACCCTTAGTTTTTTTTAAATAAAGCCATACTCAGCCAATAATATAAAACACTGGTGGGAGAAATAGTAGCAATACTTGGCAAATAAATTTTAAAAATCTTATACTTCTACCTAGTCTTAACATCCTTTAAGCTACTTTTAGGAGCAGATCTTTTCATAATATTATTCTCTTTCCTGATGATTTGGACTGTGCTTAGTTTTGGCCTGTAGCCTGAACGGCAATGTGACAGGGTATAACTGCTTAGGGGACATCAGTCACAACACGGAAGTCAGATGCTGGCCAAGAGGGACATGAAAAAGAGAACATATCATGCTTTTGAAATGTTGGCTATATTTTGTTTTGTGCCTGTGGTACAATACCCTTTCCCTATCTTTTTAAAATTCACCAGCCGTTAGGCAATTCTGCAATAAGTAAACAATTCCATGGTGAATTAGGCAATCACATCTCTTTTGTGGAAAACTCTCGGTCTTTAGCTATGTACATCTGTGGAGCCGCAAAGTACTGGTATGTCATTTTCATGTTGAAACACTTTGTTTTCAGCTTTGCAGCCACAATCACACTGAAGATTAAGTAATATAATGCAAACATCTGGCAATGCTAAAAAATTTTATCACCCTGTTAATAAACCAAAGCTATCCACAACATGACACGCTATTGGAAGAAGAAATCCACAGATGCGCTGAAGAAATTGTCTTCAGCTTTTTGTTTCACTTTCTCAAAGTACAGGGTTTTCCTGCAGATCCTGCATATTAAGTCCAGGGGTTCATGTTTTGCCAGGTAGTGGCATCGTGTCACTTTTTATTACAAAATGTTTACTGACAAATATATCAGGAGAACAGACTGTAGAGAACAGTCACAACTGAATTCGAACACGATGGGGTGAGTCATCTACTCACCCCTACTCCAACGCTTTTAGTGCAGGATTCAGGTTTGACTGCTGATTTTCTACAGATTTATGACTCCTTTTGAGACACCCTCAGGGAGACACAGTATGTCCCCAAGGCTGTATTTGTAGTCTGCTAAAAAACAAGAATCCTTGTCAAGTCAACAGGAATCAGTCAAGGGAGCTTCTCACCTGTCAGTGAATAGAATGTGTTGAATAAACATCGCACAATAAACATCACCGGTTTAATCCTTGCAAGCGGGAATTTTGAAAGTGCTCAGTTATGCCAGTCCTGCTACCTATGAGATCAGCAACTGTAATTAGCATCAGAATTAGGCCAACGCTTGGTACCTCTGAGAATTTCAGAGGTCTCCATTATCCAGACAGTATTTGACAAATCTGAAACTGGAACTTTTACTTGACTGAAGATGCATGCGATTACACCAAGCTATGGGCAGAAAAGGCCCCACCGTTGCTCGGTGGTGTTCTGATGCCACACCACAGCTAGTGCTTGGTCAAGTAACGAGACAGATGAACCTCATACATTCCTCCTGGAAGTTTGTATCTGCCTGTCTCCACCTAAAACTGTCTCTCTGGTGACTGAGGAGTGTCCCAAATGAAGGAAAGATGAGAAGGCAGGAAAGAGTCACACCCTCCAAAGGAAAATGTCAAAAGTAGGTTGTAAGGTCTACGATATTTGGCTAAATGAGCACATATAATCACGGACTACCCATGGAAATATCCCAGGGATCACTGCTAGAGAAAGTTGCCAGCCGAGAAAGTGGAGGATTGAGGAATTTGACATGAGAAACCAAGAGGGACATCGAGGCTTGATGTTTGCTACAACTACATACAAGAAGTTACTGGATGCTTGCTTTCCTAGCCAGTTTTGTCTAGACACCTAAAAATCACTCACAATGTAAATGAATGTGTTAGGAGTGAACTCTAATCAGCAAATAGTTAACTACAAATTTAGCTAAAGGGAAGGAAAAAAAAAAGTGGTCTCGAGTTATCCTTTCAGAGAGCTTTAGTCCCACAGGAACGAGAAGGCTTCGGAGATGATCCCAGTCATTTATGTGGATGTATTCACCCACAGACTGTCGCAGCTCTGCAAAGACACACACCTTATCTAGTCCCTGGCCACAGAAAACCCAACAGGGGAAACCTGGTGGAAGCAGCCCCCATCCTCCCCAACACACGCACGTAAGACGGGGAGCCATGAACACCCTCGGGCAGCTCCCAGATTAATCGGCTCTGCCAACAAGTAAGAGGCCAGGGTACGGGGTCATTAGTCAGGACATGCAGAATCAGCATTTCTATGGGTCTGCCCAGATGGTCAAGTTTCCATGCAGGATCCAGCCCACGGCTAAAGTTGCCTCACCAAGGAGGAAGAAACTGAAACATTCCAAATTTTTCCACAGGGGCACTTGGCATATGGGAAGATTACAGGGGATATAAATTTATCACTGACCATCATTCACTAATCTTAGCTACACACTTGCCTGTTCAAGGGAAAAACTGAATATGCTGCAACAAGAAAATAAATGTGTATAACACCAAGGTAAAACAAGACCCCTCAAAAATCAAGAATAATACGAAACCTGTTTTGTTCCAAAATTGTAATTGATATTATGTATAAATCAGTCATTATCATATATAACACTAATACAGAAGATACATATGGCTATTGCATTGCAAATAACACTTTCATTTTGCAACAGTGGTGAAGACTGCTGTGGCTTTTTTCAGCATTTGGTATTTATAGAAACATATCTTTTATACAAAGCCTTATTGTGTAGGGTTGCACACTACAATAACATGTTAAATACATCATCCCTCTTTTTGCTCAATCTTAAGGACCACACATTATACAGAATTGTGTTGCAAAGGTACGATGATAAATTAATACTCACATACTTGAGCCCACCTCATCTTATTCTAGGATATGTAGGGTGCCTTACCAAGCTCCCTGAAGTCATAGGATGCTTGCATGATTTTCTTTAATTACACAGGTAAATACAACATTTTCCTCTTTTATGTTAACATTATGGGATATAAACTGAATATTCTGATCCAGCTAAAAGTTTTAGAGAAATTATTAAAAATTAACAAAATATGCATTTGACTATTTCATGTCTGCAAGATAATACTGAACTTTTCTTGCATAATGAAAGCACGTTTTTGCCTGACTAAAACCATTTCAGCCCACCAGAACTATTTTTTTTTGAAAACGGACTTTATATTTAAAAGCTCATAGTTCATCTCTGTTCAGTTATCTTGGTATCTAGCCATATAACTTTTGGAAATAGTCCTGAATAACAGAAGGTGCATTAACTATGCAGCTACAGCAGTGATAGACAGCACCACGTGTATCTAATTGTTGTTGTTCTACTCCACACAGTTAGTTTTTGTTTCTTACCTAGAAATCTTGAAGATGTATTGAGAGGTCTTCTTTACATCATAAGAACCAAATTTATTACGAAAGGGATTTAAACTCACCATAAAATCCATCTACAATTGTCTTCAATATTTTGAATATTCATTAACCAATAATGGAAAGAAGTAGTAAGGTTTTGTTTTGGAAACATGTCTTTGCTAATTGTGTAAAATTTGAGAGAATTTAAATCTTTGGTAGCTACTTTACATACCTGGATGCAATGAATGAGTAAGATTAAATAGTAATGAATAGAAAACTAGAAATTTCAAACATGATAATTTTGCTTGTGTAGTGACAATTACCAGGGACGTAAAAGAAGAGAAGACAAGTGGGATATTGGAAGACTATACAATACACAGTGAGAGAGCATTCAACATTTAGGATTACAGACAACCCCAAATGTCTAAGAACAACAAAGTTGAGAATAAAGAAACATCCAGAAAAGTGTAGTTGTATTTATGCAACAAAACATTAGCCAAAAATAAAGGGAGGTTATTGTGAGAGAAAATAAAGGGAGGTTACCGTGAGAGACAGAATTGCCAGACGCAGAAATTTGACAGACTAGACTAAGCTGCTGGCCCATCAAGCCTGTGCTCATCGCTTTGGCTGCGACCATTGCATAGTCGTTCAGAGGCAAACCTCGTTCTGCACAGCTACAGCAAGTGATGCCATATATTGAGGAACGGTTCCTCCTGATCCCTGTGGCAATCATCCTACTTCCTGAAGCATGACATTAGATTACTTCATTTTAGCATACCTACCTACACTTACTACTCCTTGTCATACAATTATTAGTCGAAAAATACCCAACTGCAACTGCTGACTCTGTGATCTTTCATGTTTTGACAAGAAGTTTGGAAGAGCAGCTTTTTAACCTTGATGCGTTTATGTACGTTTCTGTAATCTTAGGGAAAGATAACACATATATCGAGATTTTTTGCATGTGCATGTAAGACATACATGTGGGAAAGGAAAATAAGTATTCTAAGCAAATATGCAAGTGTTTCTTATACATAAAAAATTTCAACTAAGTCCTGTCAAGGACACCGTGGACATTAATGAACTAAACAGGACACACATATTTGGTTTAAGTGGCAAGAAACATCACTGCAAGTTTTGAGTCAAATTCTGTTATTACCCCCAGTATAGCATTTAAATGGCAGGAGGGTAAAACAGCAGCATTAGATGAAGAAGCCACACTAAAATACTGTATCTTTATAGTACTAATTATCCTTTTGTATATTCAGAGTAGCATATTTCTTTAACTAGCATTGTTTATGAACTGTAGTTCCAATAGGGGCCATTTCTGCATGTGAAAGACTGAGAGAAGTAGTAACAAATGCAAGCATCAGACTCGAACAATGGTGATATCATCATAAACACTTTGACAGTGATGATATCATCATAGAGTTTTCTACAATTCGGTTCTGCTCAGGGGCACTATTTCTCCACTTTCTTAAATCCTTGCTTATCACAGTCTCCTCATGTCAGCCTCATTCCATTCACCTCTTTCCTTCTCACTTCTCTCCTGCCCTATCAAACCCTCATGTGTCTGTGCATGCCTCCCTTTTCCCCTATCTTGTGTGTGAAAACATTGGCTTCAGCACATTCAATCAAAAAAATGTACTGAAAACCTAACCCACTGAAAAAAGTCATGGACTCAGTATGTATTTTGTACCCCTTTTCTACTATAGTCTGTAGCAGGGACATTTGGCACCTTTTTGTACAACACAGCAGGGCTATGTTATCAGTTGTTTCTTAAGTGCCACCACAGAATAAATAAATACATTAGCAATTTTCTGTACTTATTTTTGGCAGGCAACTTGAGAGACAAATTATCTACCTCCAAACACAGATATAAATAAGCATAAACCAAGCAGATGTTTTCTTCCTCCCTGTCAGTGTATTTCAACTACTTCTGGAACATGCTGAACTTGTTTACCTTTTGAGCAATGCAGCCCAACTTACAGAGGAACACAGCCCTGAAACATGCTATTTACTCCCCTCTCAAACAAACTTCTGTTATATGAAGCAAATATAGGTCACCTTCCAACCAACAGCAAACTGAATAAAAGATAACAGGCTATGTAAAGAAGGAATTCATACAGAAGAAAGCACTTTAGTGGTATGCCCTTAAAATTAGCTGATGGAGCCGACATAAGGTCCATGCGTTTACACTCTTAAAAATACCACTGGTAACATAACTAGTTTTCAAAACTCTTTATCAGAAGCTGTGATTTTCAAATAATTAAATTCACCCATTTTCCTCTCTCCAAAATGTGCCAGAGTAGTTCCAAGACACAGATAAATGACACATGAACTAAGGTCCTATCCCTGTCTTAGTAAAGCCTAGGCTGGGAGATAAGAGCATGGGAGCAGGTTGAGATGCTAAAGCATAAGTCCAACACAAGAAAGAAAACCGTGTTTCCTGTTGATCACAATATTATTAAAGTAGCCACTCCACTCTGATGTGTTTACGTTCACAAAACCACAGATACCTCAAAAGCAACAAGATTTATGCTATTCTATTATTCAGTATACTTCTGACTACTAGAACAAAAGCCTACCTCTTCAAAATCATGGAGCAAGCTCATATTTGTCCATGTCTCTCTAAACAGATATATTCCTAACTATTTCTACACTACCTTGCAAGATGAGGAGTAATCTCTGCCAAAACCTAAGTCAACCCCAGTTACACTGTGACAACACAAAATCAACAGAAAAATGCTGCCTCAATGTCACATTAACCTCTTTTTGATTAATCTTGTAAAAAAATATGAATTTTAAAACATTTCATTTCCTCTTTGTTTTTGCTTAGTTGAAACTTTTTCTGTTCTGTTTATTATAAGGTTTTATGCCCCCTTGAACCTTCAAAGTACTGCACATGCTAAGCGTTGTTATTCCAAAGTACAAAGAGAGGCTCTGTGAAAAGCTACCAGAAATTTATTTTTCGTTTGAGTTTTAGACACCAGAAATAGGGATTCAGTTCTCACTCTTTCGCAGGCTGTACTGTCTGTGCTCCTATGTTCTTCCTTGAGGCTAGATTTGTTCTCCTCAGACAGGTCACTTACATGGGCTTAAAGAAGTGGTGGAAATACCAGCACTGGGAAACTGCTGAAATGTCAGGAGAAACCCTCAAAGGCTTTCCTTTCAGGTGAGAGTTACCAGAGCTATATAACAAATACACTTCCTAGTAACAGATACTAATATTTCCTCTCATTCATGAAGGCGGTGACACAGACTGACATCTTACTGCCGCAGAAACACCACCCAGCCAACAGCCTTCCAACACCCTCGACGCCGCGTACCGTGGCAGATCAAACACAAACCCCCACCTTACAAGAAGATTATTCCGTAAAGCAAGTAGTGTGCCATCCCTAGTTTCTGAAATACTTTATAAAAAGTTGGTAAGACCTCCCAGAAATGCAGCCATGTCTCTCCCTTCATCTCTACACCCTCCAGCGAGGTTCTCGCTGCCCCGTAGCCAGAAGAGGAGCTCTGGAGCACAACTCCGGCCAGGCACCACGCTGGAAGAGGTGCCCAGCCAGTTCAGACCTGGCCCCGCAGGCTCAGTCATCTTTTGAAGCATCTCTGTAGTTCACCAGCCTTTCTAAGAAACCAGGCAGTGGATTGCTATGATTTTAATATCTGCTGCTGACCATACCGCAGGTGTACTCTTCCCTTTCTGGTTTCATTCACTTCTCAGGTCTCAGTGAAAGCTGGCAGAAGAAACAGTTAAAAATGAAACATAAACATGAAAGCACAAGCAGGTAAAGGGGTTTTAGAGTTAGGAATTTTTTCCTTTCTACATTTTACTTTTTCCCTTTTCTCTTACTCTGGTAGCCACCAAATGTTGGTAAACACCCTGCTGAACTGCTCCTAGGATGAAAAAAAAACCCCCAAAACAGTAGCCCTTCCAAACTCTCCCAGATACATCAAGTAATTCTTAAGAGAAATTCATTGATATAATCCAAGAAGACTCTCATATCCTCACCTTAGTAAAACAGGAATCATAAAACAGACTAACATATTGTAAGTTTTACCTCTAAGTTCACCCTGTTATGACAGCAGAAAATCCTCGAAGCAAACCAAGAAGCTGCAAACCCCTGAAAGCTGAACTACTGAACCTTTTGCAAAGTGAGTTGACCAAAATTAGCATCAAAACCAACAAAAGCTTCTGCCACGTACTGTGCTGCCATCTTCCTGCTGCAGGCAATACCTGTTCCCCATGGAGAATCCCTGCGGCTGCGCTTGTTTTTTCAGTGCATGGAGCCAGTTCCACTCCTTTTGATTTTGACAGGATCAACCCTGGAAATAAAACTTTATCTCGCCCACCCTTTCCAAAGGCGAGATAGGAGTAAGGCATATTTTTGGACTTCAACATATAAGTCCCTAACTATTACGTAAAAAATCTTGCTAGTAACTGAGATGGTTCTCTGTGGAAAAATCCAGCTTCTCCAACTAGCTTTCACAGTGATGAAGTCAGTCATAAATACTGAATTATTCACAGTTCGTTAATCCATCTAAAATAAATTTCAACTCACTTTTATAATTCTCATTGCTCACTAACATATACCTAGAATTGGGAAGCTGTCACTAAATAAATATGTCCTAATTATGAGTGGATATATATGGATATACCTATATAAGTAGAGGTATACATACATACACACATAGAAATAAAGTTGGATGCAATAAACCAAAACTTCAAAAAAGGTGAGCTTAATGAATAGTCTTTAACGGGGCTAACCCTTAAAAGTGCAAGGAAATAACTGAACATGAAAAGGCTCTTGTTCTCATATTTTATATGATAGAAAATAACAAAACATGGTATCACAATAATTACTTTAAATGTATTGACAATAAGGTTATAATTTTGGAAAAGTATTTTCTCTCAGGAATTCTGCAAAGCTGTATCAAACTCCAAAGATTTTGCTTCTCCTTTATTTGACAAGGCTTTGATGGCGTGTGTTAGAGACCCTGACTCAATCAGTCCCCAAAGGAAAGAATACAAATCTCAGCTGCTGCAGCAGGCAAAATAGGTATGAAAAGCTCTTGAGACTGACTTACCTACACTATTCGCTGTCCTTCTGTTTCTGTTCTAAGAAAGAAATACTGCCATAACACCCATCTATGATATTTCTGCACTTTTTCTTTCTAGTTCTAATTCTATGAATTAGTTGAAAAAATCTTAAATATGGCAGAATAAAATAAGGAAAAAACAAGACTCCCAAACTGACACAACCATTTAAAAAAAAATAAATAATAAAAAAAAACAAAGCAAGAAAACAATGTAAATCTGCATTTGATAATCTACATGTAAAACCGGTCTGTTACTGAACCTTCATTTTCCTCTTATGGAATATTCCATATGAGAGAAAGCAGGATCACACATAATACCTTTCCTGTTAGTGCTGTTGCTTAATTAGTCAACATCATGGGAAGTTTATGATAAAAATTATTGAGTTGGGGCCTTCAATCTCTGAGGAGAGCCATCAACCCGTAGGATATTCTCACAAGCTACAGATTTCATATACTGTGAATGGAAAAAGGGACAGTGAGGTATTCTGCAGAGAAGGACTATACAGGACTTTGGTCTCAATTTGGACTATAAATGCTACTTAGACTATACTGCATGCTTCCATTTTTTAAAAACGTTTAGAAGAAATTGGTAATATATCTAAATAAATGTGTCCTGGTTTCAGCTGGGATAGAGTTAATTGTCTTCCTAGTAGCTGGTAGGGTGCTATGTTTTGAGTTCAGTAT
>JAOBAS010000008.1:3217992-3232776 GCA_025311575.1 Elanoides forficatus | reverse complement strand
TCCTTTTATTATTACTGTTGTCATTTTATTAGTGTTATCATTATTGTTATTAGTTTCTTCTTTTCTGTTCTATTAAATTGTTCTTATCTCAACCCATGAGTTTTACTTCTTTTCCTGATTTTCTCCCCCATCCCACTGGGTGGGGGAAGTGAGTGCGCGGCTGTGTGGTGCTTAGTGGCTGACTGAGGTTAAACCACAACAATATGTAAATTTTAACAAGCATTCTCATTAAGTGGCACTTTTTTTCAGTGATGACAATTGGCATACACAACTTGGAAAACATTTTTCTCCCATCATCCCCTGAACAGGCAAGGGAAAAACATATATGACGTGTAATACACACCTTCTGCATTTAGGTCCAACAGATACACAACCATGACAAGGAGTAAAAAAAATCCACCAAGACAGTAATAGAAAGTGAAAGTGATTGGTTAAAAATATTTTTCTACAAACAACAGTATTTAAAACATTCTGCATGTAGTATTTCTTCATCTTGATCCTCAGAGAGAAGACAGACTTCTCTCTGATACTTTGTCTTCTTATTTTCAAATGCATCAGTCTCTAAGCTGACAGCAGGCAATTGCCAAGACAAAAATGTATTGTTAATGTTTTCAATATATTAATATGAAACAATCAAACCTGTATTACAGCATTGATGTTTTCAAATCACTACCTTTAAATTTGCATTAGATTACCAAATATTGCTATTTTTGAACTTGACAAAAGTGTAAATTGAAAATCATTTTGTAGACGTACCAAACCTAAAGGCTTCCACTGAGTTTTCTAGTGTGTCACGTCTCTTTGACACTTAACGGGCCACTCATCTTTCATTCTCCACACAAGGAAGAGTAAGCAGTATATTCCAAAACCACTCATTTCCTTAACTCACACAAGGTAAAGTGACAGATTGAGACACTCTCCTAAGAAATTTTTAAGTGAAATAATACACTCAAAACATAACAACATTCACACAACAAAATTCAGAAGTACTTAACAAGTTGCCAATAACTACAGGAATATATGAATTCATCAAGTCCAAAACTCTTGCCATTAGTGACAATGAAGAATATGCAATCCTGCAAAACATTAAACACGTGGATTACATTTTCCTTATATATAAACTTTTCTTTATATCCATGAGACCAATCACAACCTAAGTAATCTGTGTTGCTCAAAAAGAAGACATAGGTACAAAGCAATTCAGATTCCCACCAGCATGACAGAAATATCTTGTTAGACCTGAGGATGTTCTAAGGGTTGGGTTCACATCTATTCAAAGTTTGAATCCAGTCATCTCTTCGTATCTTGCCTTGT
Source organism: Elanoides forficatus (assembly GCA_025311575.1). Classification (NCBI taxonomy): domain Eukaryota; kingdom Metazoa; phylum Chordata; class Aves; order Accipitriformes; family Accipitridae; genus Elanoides; species Elanoides forficatus. The sequence continues at coordinate 3,231,462 of JAOBAS010000008.1, read as the reverse complement.
ACTTTCCACTCCTTTCCCTTCCCCAGATGACACCATTCATTTAACTTGGAACACCTCCAGAATAATACATAAACATAGTGGCTGCCAGAATTTGTTCATGTAGGGTCCCTCCCTGTGTGGAATTACCCATCAGGAAACTGGTACATTTTCTGAAATTTATATTTCTTTCTGAAGGACTGAGAACTCACCTCATAAACACTGCTGGGCAAGAATATACTCTTAACTGTACCAACACATTAAAAAAGTACTGTTCATGCCATCATACTGAAATGAACTCCCCACATGGAGTGATGGAACTGGGAAGTCAGCGATGCATTTTCTCTAATAGCACTAGGTTTTTTCTTCTAGTTTTTTTCCTTCTGACAGTAAATATTGCATGTTTTCCTGTGATAGAATTTGTTATTTTGAACAGAAGAAAATAAATGTTTTAGATCATACTGCTGGAGTTTCCAGCAGACATTTTATGAGGAGGAATTTTTCTCTTTTTCTTGACATTGACATTCAAGATTAGTTCCATTTTTTCTTCCTAATTAGCTTTTCCAAGACAATTGTATATTTGAAACAAACAGAATACTTCCCTTCAGAGCAACAGAAACTTAATCTGTCCAATTTCCTTTCAATGGGCATTGAAAACAAAGCAGTGTGTTGTAACTCAGTGGGGAATTAAGAACTATGTGACGTTAAAAAATGGAAAATGCATGATGTAAATAAATTCAACATAGATGGCAATAAAAATATAGTAATGAAAAATCCTTTAAGCCACCTTGTTAATACCTGACAGAACTGCCTGTTCATATTAAAGTCTGTTTGCCTTTCAAAGAAGGTTAAGACGCTAAATTTACACAAAACTGAGGATTTTTATATTCACAACAACACAGCAAGTGATTAGCATTAAATCATTTGGAATATCTTAAACAATCTGAGGACTTTCCGATCACTTTATTCAGAAGTCTTCTTTGTCCCTCAAAAGATTTTTTTCCTAAACTTTGATCATTCTACAAAGATATAGTCCCTCACTGAACTCTTTATTTTCCTGATATCTGAAATAAAAAAAAAATCAATAATGCTAAGCATACAATTACAATATTATGGTGATAAACTGTAAGGCTGTTAATGACTTCTTGGACGCAAGTTACACTTGCAAGTCTTATCAATACAAGTAACCATTGGAGCAGCTTTTGGATTTTGATCAACAAGTCATGAAGAAAAAAATTGCAGGTCTTTATTTTAAAATTCTGGAGAATTTAATTGAAAATAATCATCTTTGTGGTGTATTGCACACTACCAAGTATAGCCTACCAGAAAAAGAGCTCTACAGAATGTTTTCTTAGGACTGCTAACATGCAGAGTTTCATACATAGTACACAGTAATTTCTACTGTATCCCATTTATAGATACATTGCATACATACATGGGTACACAGGTGTGTGTACTATATGTATATACATATATAGACATTACAGAACTTCTTAGAAGTGAATATGCATCTCATTCCTGTGTAGACTTCAACTTCAGCTGTGCCTCTTAAACAGAGTTCAGAAAGGTACTTACTGATGTGTAGAGGAAACCTTCTCCATTTAAGGCTATATACAACCCAGTCTTTACACCCTGGATAGCAACAACTCGAAGTCCCACTGGTATAAGGTTGAATAAAGCTGTGAAGAAAAAACATGACCAGATATGAATATACTATGGTTACTACAATATTCTAATAAATATCATTAGAAAAAGAAAAAAAACTACTCCCTGTATATTTTTTTCTGATTTTAAAATTAAACTAATTCAGAAAATCTTGCTTCCAGTAAAGTTAATCCTTAAAATTAAAGCCTAAGTATCTATCTAGCAATAAGTCCTGCAATAGTTCAGTATTTGGCACAAGTGCTAACTAGGAACTACAAAGCACAGCAAACTGGACTGTAACTGTTTATGCAGCACCGCAGACATGAGTATCTCAGGCAATCTGAAAGAGTCAAAGAGCCCAACAGTTCCTTCACCAATGTAGACTAATCATAAGGATAATACTTGTGAGATACCCTGCAGAAAACATCTCTCTGATTCTGGCAAGTACCTTTTTATTTTCTTAGGCATATTTATGGTTTTGGATTAAGATGTGCTCTCATTAAAGATTGCTTTCAAGGGGTCTGTGATTTCAATAAAAAAAAATTTTTGCTTTTGTGAATGATATATTTGATACAAGCAGTAGTACACAGACCTCAGGTAATGGCAGAGGCTTACCCTAGTTCAGAAAAGCACTGAAATACGTGCTTGACTCTAAATGTGCATAAATGCTATTGAGCTGAATATAGAACATGTTCAAAGACTGAAATTCTGGGGGGAAAATAAATAAATAAAAAAAGCCCAGCTAACAGCAGATACCCTAGCAATGGTATATACCTCTGTAATAACAAAAACAGCCACAGCTTTGATTAGTGTCTGAAAAAGACCAGTGTGAAGAGCAGGAGTCTACCAGCCTCATCTCAGAACAACAAAAGAAAAAATGATAAAAGTAGGAGACACAGACCAATTCTTCTTCTAAAAATTATGCCAGCACACACCTATACTAAGTTTACTGACTCATACTAGGAAATCAGATGCAAAGCACACATCAAACAGTCTTGGAAGAAAAGACCTGGATGCGACGGAGTTCATGCTAAGTGTTTTTCCTCTCTGGATGAATCAAGGATTCACAAGTCCTTGGATGAAAACTAAAAGCACAACCTGTGTGTTCAACATATGCAGCGAGGACAATGGTTGCGCCAAGCCAGGTCTCAGGAACACAGCAATACCTACAGTTCCTCAAAATTTAGGAAGGACGTCCATAGGTGTGACCAGTAAGTGTACCCTATGAGGCTATCTGTAATCAGATTGCCAGGGGTAAAGCCCAAATCAAGAGAAAAAGGGTCATGTGATTGCAGGGGATAAATACATTTTCTCAAGGTGTGAAAACTCCTAGTTGGTCAAAGGACACAAAGCCACAGATCAGTTATGATGAAGATGGTCAAATCTTTACAACTGAGAAAAAATATAGGATCACTACTAGAATTTGAAGATAGAAGCGGATGGAAAAAGAAACCCCTTCCTTCCACATTGTCACACAGAAAAAGAATATGTCACATAAGATCTTTTTAGGAATGCACAAAGACAGTAGAAAGCTAGGAATTGTTCTAGCAGAGCACTTCCTACAGCTCTACAAAGAAAAATATATCCAAAAGAGCTCTGGAAGAACAGGAAACAGATTTATGGGTTTACAAAGAAGAATAGAAGAGATAACATCAGACAAGAATTAGCACAAATATATAGCATTTTCATTTCTGTAGTTTCCAAAAGTCTCCGTCATGCTAGGATCTTACTGGGCTGTTTACTAGAAAAATACTGGGTAGAGACAAGGTTGCCTCTCTAATCTATACAAGATAAATGTAAACCCGTGAAATATAGCACTCATGGACAAGATATCCTAAGCATATATAGGCTAAACACTGTATGACTTGAGGGCTTTCAAATGTTCAATATAATTTGGAAATCAAAAAAAACAATCAGCCTTTACCCTCAAATGTCAAAACCAGCAAAACCGCTATTGCGGGTGGTGGAGGGGGAGTCTGTCACAGCAGAACTAGGTTTCAGATGGCAGTTAAGTTTGGTTTCTTCTAAAAGAAAAGAAATTCCAGTAGGAAATCCAGATATGAACAGCATGCTAGAGGGAGGGCTGCAACAACTGAGGGGACACTAGGAAGGAAAAACAAACAATACTTGTATAAAGAAAAGAGGTGAACACAAAAGACAAGTCAGCCATGGAAAACTGCTAATGAAAAATAACTCCAAATCATAGTGGTTCAGTCAAAACTTCTGGAACGTAGATATAATTTGCTGTATTACCACTAAAAATAAAGCAGCAAAGCCAGAAAAAAAAACAACCACCACTGAAGAAGAATTAGAGGCCTGTAATATGGCAGTGTTTTATGCAACCTATAAAATTACTAAAGCGGCTTATAGTTGCTGGTGAATTTAGAAAGCACTGAGGAGGGCATATAATGTATCTTTTACTGCCACCAAGTTTTAATTGGAGATTGACAGAGCTCCTGTAATTAGTCTAAGACCATAAAATTTTAGAGTGTGATCTGAAATGTTGTAATTCTGCACATACAGAATATTCAGTAACTTACACAAAATCTTTCAGACTTGGGTGAAACTAAGGAGGCCAGTCTAGATTCAATTATTGAATGATAAACGCTCAGCAATGTACTTCATACTGAGGTCAGCAAAACACGCACCAGTAAGGCACAGCACGTGTTTTTTATGTGCTCTGAAGCTGGCTAAAGGAAATCCATTTTCCTCCAGAACCTGACTGTGCAGTGCTCTTTACTGAGCAGGACTTCTGTGCCCAATTACACATTTCAACCTTCCTAGGATTCACCTGTGCTATCTCCCACTCTAATAAGAACCTGCCTTGAGAGAAGCAGAAAGCCTTCCAGGGTTTGCTGGCATTTCAGGTCTGCACAGCCAAAGCTATGCCCTTCCCTGAGGGGGGTGTGAAAAACCATGCCCCCAGCTTCCCTCTATCTTTAAGACAAGGATCCAAACCCAAAACTGAGCGGGGAGCGAGGTCCCTGAACATCTTTGCGTACCTAAACCCAGCCCGGTGAGTCCACAAAGGAGTTGAGAGAGGAACAACTCAGGAACAGCTCAGGAAATGTAATTAATTCCCCCTGGTGCTCAGCGCTCCCATGCTGCACACTCAAGTATAAAGCCTGGCAAATCCAACTATAGGTAAGACATGGGAACATCAGGGAAATCAAGTGAGCCAATCAGCAAAAATGGTCCGTGTAAACCCCTTTCCCCCTGTCAGCGCTGAGCCTGTGAACGCTCCCTTAGCTCTGCTTTGTATTCTGTCTAAACCACGACTGTAAAGCCAATGGTTTCTCTTCCTTTCCCTGAGCCTGCAGGCCTACTCCCACCACACATAAGATTGCTTTAGGTGTCGTGGAGGGGATTTGCAGGAACAAATTTGAGTCAGATTCTAATCCTCCAAAAGTTTTAGGCAAAGTTAAAGTCCCCTTTTTGATAAGCAGTAACTCCTTCTTTGAGCAAAACACAGACCCACCGCATTTCTTTTTCCTTTCTTTATGCAAACCCATCACAGTCTATTAACTTGAAATCTGAAATGCCTGAAATCAGGTATTTCCATATGCTTGTGAAAGTCTGTTTAGGTACGACTGACTTGCAGCTACAAGAAGATTGCCGTTACAGATCACTGTTTCTCTCAAGAAGCTTGCTAGAGACCAATTGCTTAAGGCTTACAAACTTGCTGTCTGTTCTGCATGTGCACTGCCCTGGTGTCAGCTAACAAAACTCCCCACAGCACTAAATCTGCAATCAGATCACAGCAACTATTTCTTTAATTTATTTCCATCTACAGGCCTACAGGCAAAAATGATGACTCAATCAGTATATCTTTTCCATTGGCAAGGAGTGCAGACAGGTTGGTATTCAGAGATCTGTCCATCTATTTCTTATGGAGCAAACCCATTCTACCTGCCTGACGTTACACAAGACGTAATTAAAACACACTTTTAGTGTGGCTGACCATGGCCTCCATTGATCCTGTCACACTAAGATTATACTGATGGGACAAACAGGCTTAACTAACTCCCAAAGGTGATGTAAATAGATGTTTAAATGCCTGTGTAATTCTTTGAAGACAAACTGCAGTAAAAAACAGTGCAAAAATCAGACTGCAAATATTTCAGTTCAGTAATCCAAATTTAACAGCATTGCAGGTGTTTGTTTTTAATCTTCATGTGCTTTATTTCTGTCTAATTACCTCCTTTACCTTACAAAGGTGCTGTGAAGATTATTTTATTAATATCTTCAAAATATGACAGTGGTAGGTACTTTAGAAAGACATTAAAAAGTTAATACTTCCATATTCAATTTGGAAGATACAAACAGAGCATTAGGAGCATGCATTAAAAGATGAAAATAAAGGAATGTTAAATGATTGAATGATTTCTTGAACAGTAGCTCTACTGGGTACCAAGTGCCACGAAGGAAGTAAAGCATGTCGCTGCATAATTAAGCAAGAACCAAGAGATGTGCACAGCACAGCCAAATCAAAGATGCTTGGGTAACGTTAACTTTGGCATTTATCAGTTCATGAAATAAGGCTACATATGACTAATGCTCTTTTGATCTGTTTTAAACATGACTGTAATTTCATAAGGGGCAGAACAGCAACATTTGAACATTACAATCAGGTTTATCACCCACTGAGGAAAGTATCATAACTCATGTTGAATTTTTCAGTGATTCTTGGCTGAGTTACACTCTTCAGGTGAATCAAAATATTCCATAGGGCTAAGAGATTCAGGGTTTCAATTTCAGCAATTAAAAAAATCAGAATTGCCTGTTTCCCAAATTTATTAGTCTTCCTACTAAACCTACCCTTCATGCATGAAACAAAACTTTGAAGATAGACCAAAGCCTGAAAATGAGCTGGTTTGGGTGGGGAGGAGGACAGGAGGGGAACGTAATGCTTGTTAGTAAAAGCACAACATGGAATTTCTTTATAGTTTCTGTGCAGCAGCTTGATTTTCCTAATTAATAATGATGAGGCCCATGTACAACACTGAAGCAAGTTCCATTCGGACCAAGTACTGCTGAGAACCTCTGTAAAATCCAGGAAAATTAAAGCTAGAGAGGGACAGCTACTCTGAGTAGGACCTCAGTAACCAAGCCTACAGCTTTAACCACAGTCACTCCTGCTTTGACTACAAGCAAGCCACAAAATCAAACCAGAAACTGTAAGGCATTAGAGGAAGGAAAAAGAGAAAACCAGCTAAAACAAGAAAAGCAATGTAATAAAGCCTCTTTCCACATATCACTGAGAGTTTGGCAAAAAAACACAGACTGTACACACAAGATAGTTTAAGCTAACAGCCTTGGTCTGGTGATGTGATTTAAGGAAACTCAGCACCATTAACCAACAGGTCCATTAATTCATACTCTGTCACAAAACAACACTACCTCGGGAGAGATATAAAAAGAAATTGAGACAATGAACTGAAACCCATCAGTCTATTTAGGTTGGGGTCCAATAGCATGGCCACCAACATGAGCAGACCAAAGTACATTCAGGGATGCAATTACAAGCAGTCACATCTTTCTTCCTTTTTCAGGCAAGGCTTTGTGTGCAGCAATATATTGAAAATCTTGCCATCTATCTCTGCAGACTCTAGCCTTTACTCAAACATAAGGCAAGCCGGGACAATGGCTTGCACTACAGCAGCTGACCGAAACCATTGGTAAAACTCATTTTGACTTCAGATAGAAGCAAAAAGTCACATTAAAGAGACTACCAAGAAGCTTTATAGACAAACAAAGTGAGTGTGAACAGAACCACTCAATCTGAACAGACTACATCTTAATCTTACTTTGCGCTACCTCTCTGTAACACTGTGAGTCCAATAGTGTGCAACTTATGTTTACTGACATACATATAAAAAGAGTACAAAATGATATATGCACTTGAGGGAATTTTAACTTCAAGCACTCCTCTAACTGCTTCACACAGAATAAAGTGCACCAGCACAAAGGGTAGCAGCATGACTAAGCTTCAAACAGTTTCCTTGCTGAAGACAAACAAGAAATCACTTCTCTGTCCCTCGCTACTCACTCTCTCCGGCTTCTCCGACACGCAGCTACTCAGATGGTCAGTGCATGAGGAGAACTCTTTCACAGGCGTCAGGGACAGCGAAGAGTGCAGAAGACGGGTGGAAGGCTGGCAGAGATGCACACCCTTTGGCAATCTGTATTTCCTCCGTTTTTATGAAACACACTTCCGATGGAAGTCATGCTCACTATCAAGGTAAGCATACTATCTGTCCTACTGACAGCTAATATATGTCCATCCCTTCGTCTACTGGGCACAAAAAATAAGCAGCCTGCAAATTCCATGGTCAAAGCAGGATTTTCCCCCTCTGGCAGCTGCCAAAACTTATTTACCTCAGACAGAAATTATCATGATAAGGAGTTCACAAAATAAAAGATCAAAATACTAGGAATTCTATCCGTGAGAAAATTGTTTTCAACTAAAAGAGAAAAGGAAAAACAAAATATGCTGCAATGAAGAAAAGCAATAGGAAACAAAAAGTTCAACAGGAAATGGAAAGAAACCAAGTACAAAGGGAAAAGAACTGAGGAGAAAGACTGACAGCACAAAAGAAACCGACATATATTCATATATTCATGAATATACCAAATGGATCAATCTTTTCAGCTCTTAATAGTGTTGATACATACATACTAGCAACATTTAAGGTGGAGATTGTATGCTTTCCTGGCAAACACATTAATTTTACATCCTTACGGTCTAAACTGTCTTTACTAAACGATATAGTAAAATTGGACTAGTGAAGAAACAAATAGTGAATCACACCAGTTAAAGACAGAAAAAAAATCACTTTATGGCAAAAACTCTTTTAGCCTAAAAATCATGTTGAAGTAAAACACGGTATTATCTAACAGTAATTATGCAAAATATGCAATACTACTATCTGGTATTTGGTCGAGTTTGGACAAGTTCTATATTTCAGAATATTTATAATATAGAATATTCATTCTGCATTTTGGAACAACAAGAATAAGAGAGATGGGCAGACAGATGGAAATCCAGAAAGGCAAGGAAGAGGGGAGAGAAAGGGAAAACGACATAGTAAGCAAAAAAAGGGAAGATTTTTAAAGCTGACAACAGTGAAAAGAGGAAAGTAAAGCACTATGGTCTAGTTTTGCAAACATTCAATTCCATAGAGTTCTAAGATTAAAAAACCCCAGAAGTAACATTAAAACATTCCAAAATTGTTGCAGTCATACACACCTCCTCACTGAAGCTGAAAATAAAGAAAGATCTGGGCAGAGAGAGAAGGAGAGGGAGAGAGAGATACACACTTGCATTCTAAGACACATTTCTCGGACCTCATATAGGCAAAGCTTCTATAAAAAGCAATAATGATCTTGTCTGTACAAGGTCTTAGTATCTAATCCAGTACAGAAGTGGGCATGAGAGATGGACACACTGAGGGAAGAAAAGAAACAAGGAACAGGGAAGGGCAAAACCACTTGGAAAACAACAGAGAAATACACATCAAAATAGATTAATCAATTATTTTTCTCAATTCTAAAAAAAAAAAAAAAGAACAATAAAAGATGATCATGCTATCTGTTGATGAAATGTGTTAAAAATGACAGCAGTGCATTAACAGATAAAACAGGGACCTAACCAAAGTAAAGGAGAAACCTCAAATCCCTTAATTTCTATAGCCTAATTCCAACATTTTTGAGGAAACTAAAGGCTTATTTATATATGTATAATAAGAAGATAAATCTTTTGTATTAAAAATGCTTAAAATAGACCTCTAGATCACACAGAAATGTTACTTAAATATGCCATTATCATTAAAATAAACAAAATACAAACGTTCTCTGCTAAACAGAAAATCAAAAATCAGCTGTTTCTAGAGTTACGTTTGTTTAATTATCATTTGCAGCTGAAGTTACCAAACGCATATATGATCATTGAATGAAAATATGTGGCAGTATCATAGGAAAAGGGTACCAAAGCAGTGACCCACAAGGCCTTTCAAGACCACTTTCGTTTGGAATATTTTTGAAAACTGCCACTGTCACAGTCCCTACACTGGCAGAAATTCTCTTAAGGTCTTTGGAACTCCTGCTGGTATAGGGACTGTTGGATCTTTAGCTCCAATTCAGCAAGGTACTTCAGCACATGTTTTGAGCAGGACTTTGATGGTTAGATATACACTTATTTGCTTTGCTGAATCAGGGCCTGTATGATCAGATTTTTCAAGGAATTTTTGTTTCCATCTCTTTTATTTTTTTGTTATTTACTTGAAGATAAGAAATTTATGTTAAATATATAGCTTTTATTAAAAATATTTTAAATATAATTTTACCATTGATATAAAATTACCAGAAGACAACCACTGGCCTAAATATCTCACCCCTGAGGTCCATCGGCACTTACGCCTTCCCCTTCAGAGGGAATACATTTAGGCCACCATCCTGCACCAGCTGTGCTGGTGGTCATTAGGCTTCGAATGGACAGAACCCTCCTCCTTTCGACAAAACACATTCAGAAACCCTCCAAAGGCATTAACACTGTGTCTGCGCATACACACTCGAGTGACACAATCTGCGTGTGCGATTAAGACATTCCCCTGGGGCAGTCACTTACTAGAATTACTGCTGTCATCCTTGGTTCCATCGAGACTTCCATCGGGGTGCATTTGCAAGTAGTAGCCTTGCCTGCAATATAACCTGGTCACTATACCCTTGAGCTGGGGATCTGAAAGACAAACATATTTTGTCACTAGCCTCAAAACTTTTTCCAAGAGTTATCCCTACTTCTCGCACTGTAGGAGGAAGTTCGGTGAAGCAGCATTGCCCTCTTATAAGCAAGTACTACAACAGGATGGGTCCTGATGGAGACGGAGAAAAATCTTGCCGCGGAGTATTATTAGGCCAGTTGCATATCCTGTTCTCTGCCTCCAACATCCTTCATTATAATTAACACAAGTAAAACACAGAAAAAGAGAACACCCCAAACACCCACAGTCAAAAGACTTAAACCAGATTAAGCCCTGCAAAAATATTTTAGACTTCAGCAACAAGCATAGAGCCTTACAGAAACTAAGAAAACATTTAAAAAACCCTACTCGTTTCATACATGTAAGGAACTTACTGTACTTCACATAAGTTTTAAGGACACTTGGAGGAAAAGGCCTGTCTCCTTTCACTCTCTACAAAAGGGATAAACTTATATCTGGTATAATATTTTGTAACAGTCCCATCTGAAGAGTTCCCAAAATATTTTACCAATCTAGAAGCAGATACAACTCATCTGCTCTCTCCCACCTCCCAAGGAATAACACCCACAATCAGGGCAAGACGTAACCCTCCTTCAACAGAGGAAAAAAAACTGAAAAAACCCTAAGTAAGCTAAAAGTATATGGGAAATTCAGGGAGCTGAACAGTTACGCTACCCTGTTTAATACTCTGCATTTATGAAAATTGCCGAGAATTGGGCAGGGGCTGCCAAGCCACATCTTTATGATTCATCTCAAGGATGGTGCCTTACCAAATCATGAACTAAGCTGCTGCAGAACTGGTTCAGTGCTGAGGAAAAGGACATTGCATCTTAAAAAAAATCAGCAGCACTACCTCTGTGTGATACTGGTATTAATATTGTTAAATATATACTCTTAGGCCCAGCTCCAGGCAGCCAGTACATAAACTTGTGGGGACATTGGCATTAAAAGCATGCATGTTGTATCACGCTCAGCTCCACAATAATGAACTAAAATCCTAAAGGCTTTGAGACAGATATGTAATAAAATGAACAGGTGAACTTCTAAGGAAGACAGAAATTATTTCCATGCAACCCTGTGGCCAGAATATAAAATCCTCCTTGAATCTGTGTATAATTGCTCTCACGATCAATCATGCTGGGCTCCTTACAGTATCCTAAGGGGAGATGAAAATAAACACTAATAAACAAAACTGCCTCTGAGTGGAATTCTCTGATGTTTTCTGTAGAGGCTCAGTTCCATGAAAAAATTATGAAAGTGTTAAGCTTTTCCTGAGTATCCCAATTACGAAGTCATATTAAACAATAAACACCTCTAAAGTAAAAATATAAGAGTAAACTGCAAATATCAAAAACTCTTACTATAAATATTAACACTGTAAGACTTTTGAGGCATGGAAATAAATAATATAAACAACTGATGCTCAATATGTAAGCACATTACAACTTTTTTTTCTTTTAACTGCAAATTTTGCTTTCTGTGAATTTTTACATTGGCAAAAGTTTCTCTGTCTTTATATAAGAATACTCAGAAACAAATATCTTTAAAATTTATAAACAGAATAAACTATTTTCTTTGAATGTACTGTCTCAATCAACTTCATCAGGCAACTCAAAAGTATTTTCACAATTTAAAAATGAAAAGTGAGTTCCTCTCACACAGGCACTATCCCTAGCAACACATGCTTTCAATGTGCCCTTCCAAATTGATGATTTTAAACATTCTTGATTTACACATACTAAAATGGCATCTTAAAAGACTAAAGAAAAATGTTTTAAAATTATTATTAAAACTAGAACTTTAAAAAGTATTTACAGGAAATATCAGTATTTTGAAAAACAGTTTCGACACCCAAAGAATCATGAATAAATTATTTTTTTTTTCATTGCTTTAGCTCAAAGACGTATCATAGGAAGGCAAAGTACAGTCAATTCACTATCACCAGCTGTTTACATCTACTGCTTCAAGGGAAAAATGTGAAACTTAGAAGTGACTTTCAAAGTTGTTATTTATACTCATTCTATTAGTTTTTCTAAATTCACAAATAAAATCTACTTTCTAACAAGAAATTGCACAATCATTTGTCTGTGTTTTCACCAAAAGCATTACTTAAAGTTAACCCTGGAATTTACTACTAATAATATGATACTAATTAATAATTTCATTGTGCAAAGTAGATCTCTGTAGACCAATAAATGGCAAAAAAAAAAAAAAGTCCTTCTTCTCCCATGAAATGTAGCAACTGAAACTTTCTTTTTACATTTTTCCTGGATTATTAGAACCTTTTTTACCCACCCTCCTAAGAACATCTTTTCTACCTTAAATTCCCACCTGTCCTTAGCAAGATGAAAACTTTTATTCCTGACGAGTAATTTAATCATGCATTTCTTACTAGTTCTTGATCATAATACTTAGTTAATCTATATCACAGCACTTCAGATCTACAAATCAGAGTAAATAACAACTACATGTTTTAGCTGAACAGTGCTTAAAAAACTGGAGGAACTGGACAATGATACATGATTATTTCTTTGACCTCAGCCAAAAATCAACCCAGATTTAGTGATGGAGTTGTATGAAATGACTCATTAATCTCAATGCAAGTCATAATAGGCAATAGTCAAAAAGACTACTCCATACAGCCTCAAGGTAAAGATCTCCAAGATGAAGCAGACAATCCTGTCAGGCAAGGAATTTATCTCTTCTCCTTGCAGAAAGATAAATGACTCTTTCAGTTCCTTTTTGAGACACCTGGGCAGCAAGCAGAGAAGAGAAATCCGCTAGTCCCTCTATTTCTATAGCGTTTTATCTACTCATTGTCACTTAAAATTACAGGAACAGTCTCAGCTTCAGATGATTTACAAACGAGTTTCTCAAATCCTTGACCACACTTCTTTTTTTTTTTTTAACTGTCTGCTAGAAAGCAGGAGCAACCAGCAATGCCCAGAAACACCAGCAGAAGACTGATGCTGCCTGTCCACAGGTGCACTGGATATGTTATGGTTTTTAAGTGGTTTTTTTCCCACCGCAGTGATACAGGTAGACAGACCAGCAATTACTCTTACCCTTTATACCCCCCCCCCCCCCCCAA
>JAOBAS010000008.1:3184338-3204326 GCA_025311575.1 Elanoides forficatus | reverse complement strand
ATCAGTGTGTTATCAACATTCTTCTCATACTGAACCCAAACCACAACACTATACCAGCTACTAGAAAGAAAATTAACTCTATTCCAGCTGAAACCAGGACAATTTCTAGTTTGCATTTCTTTATTTTTAGAACGTGGTTAGTTTTGAATATTTTGACATAAATATTTTAAAGGCCATACAGTTATTCATTGAAATTATTATTCAAGTTCAAAGACAGGCTGCTTCCATTACATCTAGGTTGCAAAATCTTGCAGATACCACAGGGGGTTTTTTGTGTCCTGTTGATTACAACATTCTGTAGACTGTAATGAATATAATGCTATGCCAGGACTCTAACGGCGTGTAGAAGGTGAGGATGGCCCCATGGGCAAAGCCCAGAGGTCTCAGCTGGGAGAGGAGTGTGGGTCAAGCTCCACTTCGGAGGGGACTGGGCTGATCCAGAACACTGGGGCACGTTCCTGGAGGAGGATAAGCACTGGCCTCATATTGCAAAGTCACAATAAAAAGACCCTGCTGCCAGCAGATTTCCAGGCAGAGACTAAACACAGGAGATGAGCATCACCCTCACTTTACAGACAGCAAAACTGAAGCACAAAGAGGATGGACAGTTTGTCCAAAGCAGCAATTAAAATGAGGTTTTCTGCATCCTAGTCCAGGATGCAGATGCCCCTACCAGGCTACACAAAAGGACTTAATATGACTGGAAAAGACCCAATTAACAACTGGGTAGACAGAAACTGTTATTTACAAGCATGTCAGAGTCCAATTACTACCCGGAGTTTTACATTAAATTGAGTGTGTTTATTCGTGTAAGACAGTATTAATCCCACTTTTGAGGCAAATGGAAGGATTTTAATAGAGGAATTTAAAGTGGGGGAAGTGAAGGCAAGGGAAAAAGGCTTGCCACTGTTAATAAAATAAATAGATGTCAGCACAAATAGACATCACTTATTAGAAGCCTTCTATCCTTGTAGCAGAATGACAGCTTATAAAATCTTTCCCCAGAGCTTTTAATATCTAGTGATGAATGCAACTGGAAGGGGAGAAAAAGGAGGAAAAAAAAAAAAAAAAAGAAAGAAATCCTTATCAAAAGTTTCCAAACAATTCCAGATAAAATAATCTGCTTTAAAATTATATTTTGGACAATTCATGCTAACTACTGGATATGTGTTGTTCAGAATAAATAATTTCTCAGGGAATTACCTCCTTTGAAAAGTCACAAAGCATATTAATGACAGTGTTTGTACACTGTAAATAGCTCTAAGACTTTTTTTAAACTCCTGAGACATTTAAAGCTGAGTAAATGGAAATTAGTATGATGACTACCTTACATAGTGTTGGGACCCCAGCAAAAATCTACAATGTTTAAGTTCTCGAAATCTCCTAAATAACTAAACATTAGTAAATGCTTCAGGTTTCTTCCACAGAAATGTCTATACTCCAGTCACGTTAAAAGAAGATAAATGTTAGCGATGAGAGCTAAAATTAAGATAATCAGAATTTTTTTGATCAATACAAGTCGAAGGGAGATAACCACAGGTTAATGCGGGGGAATTTTAGACTTCAGAACCTGCTTATTTCACCATAAACCACTCCTCGTTTAGAAATCCAGCTTCTCTGTGAGAGAAGAATCTGGTTTTCTCCTCAACTCCGCTGAGAGCTCTAGGGAGCTGAGCCACACAGTGCAAAGGCAGGCTCCCAAAGTTTCAGGCTCACAGCTCTGCCAGGCAGCCTGCTGCCTGTCCAGGCACTGGAGACTGGGAGGCTTTCAAGAGGCAGAGATCTTGGGTTTGGGACCCACAGTACGATTGTGGGTCTTGGCTCTCCTCAGGCCTGCCATGCAGCATCTCAGGAACCAGAAGCAACCTACTTCTAGAGTAGACTCTATGACTAGAGTCATCAAGACCTCTAGAGCACATACCTGATGTAGTCCTCTCCTAGGCTCCCTTCACAGCTAGTGGAGCCATCTATTTCAGGATGCCATGACTTACACCCTAGAAATAAATATTTATCATTAACTGCATGACAGCCAAAATATGAACCTGTAAGTTGCTCAAGCTGTGGTGTCTACATAGCAAGAATTTTGCATTCAATCAGGTGAATCTCATCCCAAGAATCCAGAGATGCTCCATGGCCACCAATTCATTGGTTGGAAAACATACTCTATTTTTCCTGGAACTTCAGGGGAATCAAAATATCCCCCCAAAATATTCTGATTCAATGATAAACGACCACAGTAAATAATCAACAATGTAACAGGTGATTGCAATGAAACTTCTCTGAGAAAGGTTGCCAGTCATCTGAATCCAGACAATATCAAAACCCTTTGAAATGCCATCCTGAGGGCAGAACTTATTCAAAGCTGACCTTAACAGAAAATTATTCCCTACTAGGGAGGACAGGAAAATGTGCTCAGTAACTCTGTTTCTCTCCAAAGAACTTAAGATGACTACCTTAAATTCAGAAGTCTAAGGAAACACATGGTTATAGTTAAATCTTCCCTGAAAGACACACCTGAAGGGGAACAGACCCTCTGCTTTTCTGGAATGCTGCAGGTGAGTGCCACAAGAGAAATTACTTTCCTGTCCTACATGGTATCTGACTTATGCAGTCCCTTGAATAAACAGGTTTATGAGATCCTTCGACAGCAACAAGCAGATAGCAAAAAGATCTAGCTCCCTATGACAGTGTGCAGGTAACATCGGTGCACAGGTGCCACGGCTATTCAGCTAGTCCAACGATGTCCACAATCAGCATGCGGACGCGGGAAAATGCATAAAGTAAACCTCAAGGGGATTAAGTTCATGCCTTTGTTTAGCAGAAAATGCTTCTAAGACACTGAAGTGATCCTTTTTGTTTTGATTATCTGCCTAGCAAATATTCAAAAACAGCTGATAAAATACAGATTCTCCTGTGCTCTGCAGTAATCCTCTTTTCACCTCATCAGCCAAGAATGAGCTTCTAGCTCTGCAACTGTCCTACAACTACCATTACTCTACACCACCAAACACTTTGTGATAAAGTCCTGGCATTGGTAACAAACATCAGACACTCCTTATCTGACTATGGCAATGTATTTTGAAAAGGCTTTCCAGCTAGAATTAAGCAGAAAATAATGTTCCCATCATGAAATACTTTTCAGGATAAAGCCCAGAACAAAGCTCTCTTCAAGAAAAATTAAAAAGGGAAAAACAATACCAGAGTTACTCACACAGGAATAACTAGCAGCCTGGCAATCAGCATCCACTGGAGATTCAGGTTAAAGGCTTTTTGCCTGAACCGAAGCAAGCAGGAACTCGGACTTGAAATGTCCACATGGTCGGAAAGTGCTCGAGCCACAGAGCTGCTTCTTACACCCCGAGGTTTTACAAAAAAAAAATTCTCGAGACACTTTTCCAGCAGACATTTTAACAAAACTATCCTGTTCTGATGGAAGCTTGGCATTTGGCCAAACCTGACAGAACAGTAAAACTGTTGTAGGTAAAATCAAAATATCAGTCCAACAACCTCTACCAGAAGATCAGAAAAAATGTAGCTCATCTGCCTAGGAAGAAGGATTACTGGAGACACATGACAATTTCACTTTACTTGCTCACCATAAAATATTTGGTTAATTCTTTTCTCCTTCCCCTGATGATTATATACTGTCCTAAAGAACTGCTTCACTTTTTTTAAAAAAAAGCAATTGTAGTTACATGCATAAAGAACAAAGCAAAATGTAACTGAACATAGCACAATAGAAGGTCATTTGAACAAGTCACAAAATAAATTACCCAGATCTTCTAATGAATTTCTTTTTCATTAGGGCAGTTTCACTACTTCTACGACCGCAATAGACAATCTCAAATTTAGCGTGCACACACGCGTGTGCACCATTCCACCCTCTCCAGCAGAGGTGAAGCCTACTTACTGCTGTGATCACTCCTTTGTCATCATGTGAAAACACAAAGCAGCACAAACACTTACAAAATTCATGTTCACCAGAGCTACTAAAAATAAATCCTAGATGAATGAAGCTATTTAATTTGTTAAAACATACTCTTAACTCACTTTGCTAAACCATGTACCATACTTATCTCTGCTTCATTATAATGATGACTGGAACTTTCTGATCTACACAGCTCTTGATGTCAAACCCAATACGTTGCTGTGCCTCCATATCTGAAGTTTGGCATGTTTGCTTATATTTGATAGTGCAACTCCTATAAGAATGTAAGCTAGAAGACCAATACAGTGTACTGAAACCTGTCTGGATGCCAAACATGACTCATTTTAGTAAGCATTCAGTAAAACTTCCACCAACAGAACGATTTTTAGTAATATTTTAAATTGTCTGATTCTTTATGAGACAAATAATAGCTTGATCACTGTCGTATTTGTTTTGGGTTTTTTTTTAAACTTCCACTCAAATGAAACCTTCCAGCATTTATTTGTAACAGGCCATAGCAGTTTAATGAAACCATAGGTATCTTTCCTTATATTCAAAGTGAACACGAAGATAAAGGCAGAGGTATTTTTGATTCAACTTTAACATACAGAAAGACAAGTATTTACAGAGATGGTTTTATCCTTTGGAAAGACAAAATTACCTCTGTCTTTAATTGCAGCAGAAAATATTTCTCTTCTTTCAAAACTGTGAACTAACTAACCTTGTATTTGCAAGATTACTTGGAAAGATACATTTGTTATAGACTTTTTTTCTCTAAAAGTTCATAAAATTAGTACTGGGGTCATCCTGGTTTCTCAAACAGAAGAATACAAACATTCCCATGAATATTGTTTTTCCCCTTCAAATCCCCTAAGTACAAAGAACATAACCTTCCCTTTAAAATATATGAATTACATGAAATACATAATGCAGCATACAGGTTTCACTGTCCCTTGCTACGTCTCACATAACTTGCATGGCTCTATCCACCCTCGCTTAGCCTCTCCTCCCTTGCAATATTTGATCTTCACGCATCTACTAAGGACCATCAGGAATGAAATGCAGTATTCTTTCATTATCAGTCAGGTGTGTTTGGAAAGAAGAAATCATGAATGAAAAATGTCTGGAAATAGCAAGGCGTGACAAAAAAACAAAGGCAACCTATTACAGGTGATTATGGGATTTTAGGCAGTGACATATATCTTACCTCGTCTAAGATTCCACTAAGCTCACTTTATATGGCTTAGACAAACTAAACCAAAATTAACAGCACGGACAATGCTGCAATTTCTACCAGTTCATTCCTCACCGGTCCATTTCAGCAGTAGTGTAGAAAGGGGTCAGGTGCAGGTACAAAGGACACGGTCATAAAAGTCCCAAGTGTTAGCAGCTTTGAAGTTTCCATAATTAAAGCTATACCATAAAAACCTACAAATGTAAACAAGGCCAGAGGGACATCAGAATCATCAGTGGTTAATGCAGAGAAACGTGCTTTTGCACAGCGCTAAATGCACTTTTTCCTTATCAAAAGTCTGCTCATGTATCTACTACTGCCAGGGCTTCTTCTAATGTGCTGTAATGGCTGTTCTTGCAGCCTTGCTTGCTAGTTCCAGTGGTTAACTCAGAATGAGGAGCAAGTTCTGTAACTTCACATGCTTGAACTAAAACCTCAGTCCTGAAGTAACTTCTGTACGTACAGAAATTAGTGAAATGGAACCAAAGTCTCTGATTTTGTTTACCAAAACATGTACAAAAGTTGGTTATGGTCATCAGCAGGTTCCAAACTTGGAGTCCCAGAACCAACTGGCTGTATTTTATTTTCCCTTTACAGAACTGAAAGTAATTCCAACTATCTGTCTGTTTTAGTAGCAGAAAGCTGTAAGAAATATAAACCCAGTGAAATACACTGGGGATACAGGGATAGACTTGAAGTTCAAAGCTGGTTTGCTGCACTTCTGTGCTGTTCTTCTTTAAATGTCTCTCCACTCGTAGCAAAGCCTGACTCTGCTGCCAGCTCCACTCCACTGACTGAAATTGCATAATTGCTATCAGGTAGTTGGATGTCACAAACCAACAGTTATTCCCCTTGGTTGTGTTTTAATACATGAAACTGCAGGATCGTGGCAGATAAGAGGCATTACAGAACCAATAAAATAAAAGTTAAAGCCTGAATAATTCATGTTACAGTACTTTCTGATTAGGTCTTGTATAGCTACCATAGATTTTAGATGGAACAATATATGTATAGCTCATTTGTCCGGGGTTTCTCTTCTCCCTCGTGTAATCAGGTGTCTTACCAATATGGCTACACAGTACTGCCCAGTCAGGATGTGTCTGTCAAAACAGGCTTTGACTGGAAATGCTATTCTCACAAAACAGAAAATACAGCACGCTTTGCAGTGAAAAACTCCACAAACCTAAATGTCGGTTTGTTTTGCCAGATGACAGTACAGTCATTTTCTGAACAGCTTTGTTTAATAAGTTGTTGGTATTACTACTACTCTGATTTCCAAGCCAAAGCTTTTACGCAGCCATAGCAGTTTCCAGTGCACTGCGATGTCCTTCTGGTTGGAGCTGCTTACGAAACAGACCACAGACCACTTCTGCTCTGTGTCGGGGGTTTGAGTGGTCTCAAGGTGTGGGCCTAAGGCAACATGCCTTCCAGCAGTCTCAGCTTTGTCACAGCGCAGCCAAGGATAACTGTGGCCTTGCCTACATCAGAGAGTCATATCCTTCTCCTCAAGAGTCCAGGTACTCGTGGAAGCAACGTCACCACCGTACATACTTGCTACAGCAGTCACATAAATATCCAGAGCAACCTTAACATCTAAGTTCATAACTGATCTACATGTGTTATATATCTATAGCTGCATCCTGCTGCTAGGATAGTCAAAACAACTTCTTCCCTCCCTTCTACTGTTTTTTCTAATTTATTTTGCAGACACATAGCTCCTCGAGCAGCATATAAGCACTATGGTATCTGTTTCACTGCTCCCACTGGAGCAAGAGGCAAGATCCAGTGCTGGTTGATCTTACTGTCATGACTGAGAGCAGCCCTGAGGAGAATGACTTGGGGGTGTTGGTTGATAAGAAGTTCAACATAACCCAGCAATGTATATTTGTATCGCAGAAAGCCAACCGTATCCTGGGCTGCATCAAAAGAAGCGTGGCCAGCAGGCCAAGGGATCTACTCTGCTCTCGTGAGACCCCACCTGGAGCACTGCACCCAGCTCTGGGGCCCCCAGCGTAAGGGCATGGACTTGTTGGAGCGAGTCCAGAGGAAAGCCACAAAAACGATCATGGGGCTGGGCTGGAGCAGCTCCCCTGGGAATACAGGCTGAGAGTACTGAGGTTGTTCAGCCTGGAGAAGGCTCTGGGGAGACCTTGTAGCAGCCTGCCAGTACTAAAGGGGGCTTTTAAGAAAGCTGGAGAGGGACTTTTTACAAGGGCATGGAGTGAGAGGACAAGGGGTAACGGCTTTACACTGAAAGAAGGTAGACTGAGATTAGTTATAAGGAAGAAATTCTTCCCTGTGAGGGTGGTGAGGCACTGGCACAGGTTGCCCAGAGAAGCTGTGGCTGCCCCATCCCTGGCAGTGTTCAAAGCTGGGTTGGACGGGGCTTGGAGCAACCTGGTCTAGTGGAAGGTGTCCCTGCCCATGGCAGGGCGGTTGGAAATAGATGATCTTTAAGGTCCCTTCCAACCCAAACCATTCTAGGATTACTGAGCAACAGCCTCATGGCTAGCCTTCCGTCAGCCTTACATTCGCCATGCAGAAGGATGGCAGGATAAATCCCTGTGACGCCGAATGGCAGCACTAACTGCATGTTGGGATGGTTGGAACACAATCCTGTTTCCTTTCAAAAGCATCTCTGCCTAAGTTTAAAGGCAAAGGTGGTGACAGAGGGCTTTCAGAGCTATAGAAATTCACATTTCTTCTTCCCCCGTGGGAATACAAACAGGGAAATTTCTGCCTTGCTCCAAATATAGACTCTGAATGACCCTAATAAAGAAAATCTATTCAATCTTCTCATCTTCCCCTGAAGTAGGAGCTTACATACCAGTAAATAAATAGACAAACTAACAATATTCAGAATTAGCTAACTGATTAACTGCCTCAGAATTGTTTAAAAAACACTGATCCAGTGCCTCCCTACAAAAAGAGAAGAATAAATTTAACTAGCCACACACTCAAAATGCAGAAAGCCCAATTGCATCCCATATGCAGAAAGACCAAGGTCCAATTCATCACAAAAATGTTCTCTCAAAGCTCCACAAGGGATACAAGACAAAAAAACCCCACCAAACCTGTTATTTCAATAGTTGTCCCCTAAAGACACTTTTCTGTTTCCATAGCAGTAAGCAGTAGAGTACAAAACTGTGTCATTTTCATGTTACTTATTAAAAAAAAAAAAAAAAAAAAGCAAGCCTTTACAGGGATAAAATTCAACCCAATAACCAAATGGAAGCATTCAGGACTCACTGAGCTGTCAACATATTAGACCCACTGTGCGAGACATTGCTGATACTATGGCAGAAGTGAAGAAACATTTTTTCACCTCCTACACAGCTATGACACATCCCTAAAAAAGAACTCTGTATGCCACAATCTATTGGACTCAGGATGAGAGTTGCGCCATTAGTCCTCTGGTGTCACATCTGAACTGCTCTGGAAAATAAAGAGCATACACCCAAATCGTTCCCATGTAATAGCACACATCTATCTGGAAATCAACTGGAACAAACACCCTTACACATACAAACGATTACACAACCAAAAACTAGCTGTATCTCATAGAAATAGTGTAAATAGAATAAAAATAAATAGCAAAGAGTTAAAAGACTGTGTCTATGTCAGGTCTTGTCTGTAGTAGTCTGTGTCATCCTTGATACAATCAACAGCAACAAAAATACCCAAAAAGAAGCAAAACCTTTTTGCTGCTTCAGGCTCCAAATGTAGCAGGTTTCCCTACTGCAATTAGGAACTGAACTTAATCACACTACTTACACAAGAATCCTAAATTCAAAGTTACTGCTCCAAATAACCCCAATTGTGTCCTTGATGGATACTAGCATCAGGACAGAAATAATTAAAAAACTGAAAATTACATTGTCTTTACAAGTCCATTTAATCTAGAATTACTTACATCTGTAGTCAGGTTGCTCAGGTGCATTCAACTTACCCCTTTCACACCTTAACACGACTGAATTTTCTTAAAGTTTAGCCAAACTTTGCAGTGAATGCTTTTGGAATAACAGCATCAGCAATTTACCAGCAATGCATTCCCTAATTAACTACTTATACTCCACCCTTACACTACTTATACCTAAACACTCATTAGCAAAGAGTAGAAAACAGGTTATCTTCCTTATATCCCTCCCTGTATTTAAAAAAAATGCCAACTGTGAAAACCAAAATACCAAGACTGTGTGAAGTTGGTAACAAGCTGACAAAATTACAGTTAAGAACCTCTAAGCATTAAACTTTTTTTTTTAAGACAAGATTCACTATGTTCCTCATACTTGGGCCACTCGGGCTGCTTAAGCCATGGATTTTTAGCTACTATTCTTGGAGCTCTGCAAGTGGAGAGTTTTAGTAAGTCAGATCCTGAATTTCTGACTGTTTATCCATGACAAACTTTGAATAGGACCTGCCCACTGACATCCAATGACCTAGAAAGCTGTTCCAGTAATTCAACAGAAATGTTTGTTTATGCCACCAATGCATTTCAACCACTATGTTTGCAACATAAAACTCTGGTAAACAGAGTGATGATTGATTGATTGAGTTGTACGGAATATGATAAGTGGCCCTGAGATGGCTATTGGCTTGATCCAGCCACAATGAGATGCAAATGACTATTCATACCTTAGTTTAACTACAACCAGATTATTTAGGTTTAACCTACGCTGAATTTAGTAGCTTTTAACTGTATGGAAAACCTGATGAGTCTTTGTCTCTCTGTTGTTAACAAAGACATGCTTTTCAAACAAAAAATGCCTGAGAGTGCTGCTATACCTACCTGAAAGTAGAGAACTAGAGAGTACACCTAATGGGAATGGCTTAGTTTTTCTTTCTTTCTATGGTTTGGAGTCAATTATCTTATCTCTACAGTGATATTCACTGTTTTCAAAAAAGATGGCTACTTGCTAGTAACGTTCAGGGTTTTCCAGATGCCATAATTTATATAAATCTGAGCCATCCACTTATTTTGATTTATTTACATTTACTTTTTTGCTCATTTTACATAAAACTTAACAACAGAATACTTTTTATACAGAGCATTACATATCAATTTTACAAAGATTTCCAGAATCATGTGCATTATATCAAAAGATCTGTTTTTAGGGTAGTAACATCACAACCTTGCAGTTGTTTAGCACATATAAGCTATCTAGACAACAGAATTTAATGAATAAATTTACATCTACAAAAGGGCTAAAATGCTAAATTTCTTAGTTGTAAACAAATTGCAAATTGGGGGACATCTGACCTTTAGAGCTGGAATTCAAAAAGTTTTATCTCTTTTTTTCCTTAAATATTGCCACAAAAAAATCATTACTGAGGCTCTGTAGAAGCAGGTCTCTCATTTGCTTCAGCAAAAGTCTATGGACACAGGAACTAGTTTTCTGACAAAACAGAAATATTAAAATATAATTGGAAGCAATAATGAAGTGGGATTTACCAATCTAATGCCTGGAAGAGTTCAGCCATAAACTAATCTCTGCACAATACCATCTTCAGAGGGAAAAAAATAGATAAGTAAAAAAAAGGTTCTCGGAATCCAGAATAAATGTTATTTTAAGCAAGCCAAAACTATGCTAGTAAAGGAAGTTGACTAGAGTCTTCATTTTTTTAATAGTTATAAAAAAGGTATGAATAATCTGTGCACCAGACTCTGTTTGGAATTTGTGATAAACACAAAACTTGACTACCCAAATAAAGCTATTGAGATGAAAAAATAACTTGCTTGGTAGTGAGAACTGATGATTATGTTCACTATCATTCACTATTAATAATTTTCTAATGAGTTCCTTAGAAGGAACATATATATTTTCAAATCCTTAGAACATACACAAGCTATATTTGCTAGACAATAATATTTGCTAGAAACAACAAAGGTTTGCACTTTTTCAGACTACCTGCATTAGCAGGGATCAATCAATCTCAACTTTTCAACCCCAGGAATAGTTTTCTATTAAAGAATTCTAAAGTATCCTGTGCTATTTTATAATTAATCCTACTTCTTGGCACAGTCATGATACAAGATAATTGATAATGAAAAGGAACTAATAGCAGGAGGAATCCATTATTATTTTTTTGTGTGTCCCTCCACAAGAAAAGGGATAGACAACCATACTTAGGTCTTCATCCTGTAATCACACCTCTACTTGCTTGAGGGCAAGCACGGGTAATCTTCAGGACTGATGCCTTAAGTATACCTCCAAGTACAAGCCTGACCACAGCTCTGATAAGACAAGACTTGCAGTGGACACAAGGGGAGCCTTGCTAAAATCCAAAAGGCTGTAGCAAAGCCATCCTGCCATGCAAGTCTCTTCCTAGTGTTGTAGGAAGAGATTTCATAGTTGCTGGAGTCTTATTTTTGTTGGCTTAGATAACACAGTTTAAAAGCTGTTGGAAACAAAGTACTACACATTTCACGTGTATTTTTTCTGGTTACAAAGAAGGAACTGTTCTGATTACATAGCAAGAAAAATGAAAGAAGAAAATCAAGCAATGAGGTTTAAGAGTTCATTTATTTCATAGTCACTGGTATACAGATTACAGTGGCAAATTTTTCAACTCATCAGAATTTCATATGAAGAGATACAAACCACCAATTAAGGTAGAGGAATTCAAGTCTCAGTTATACATAAACTATACAGATGAAAATGAGAGGAGCATCTGTTTAAGCTGGAATATTCACAATGCACAAAGCAGTAAGTGTGTGAACAACTCAATGCTCAGTAAATGTTGCAAGATTTTGGAACAGTTATGAACGATAATCCATGAACTACAGAGTTTAGGTTACAAGGGACTGACTGGAGAAAAACCTTACTTCACCACATTTATGAACACACCAATTTGTTTTAAGACTGTTCTTAAAAACAAAAAGAAGAGGAGATTATCATGGATTAAACCCAAAATAACTAAAAAAATAAATACCTTTTTTATTTATACTCTAGCAAACACACTGTTCTTTATGAACCACCAATAAACTTCACATGTGTTGTTCTAATCAAAAAAATTAAGTCTGCTGTTATATGAAAAACTCTGTTACAGATTTGGAAAGAAAATGTAAGTATCATACTGAAATAGACTTCTTATTGCTGAAATAGACTTCTTATGGATGAAGTACTCACTGTTTCATTACAGAATATACTTCTTAAAGAAGAGCACTAACACAATCTTAGCATTAGAGATATGTAATGTTTTCATATAAGTAGGTATATAAAACCCATAAATTTAGTACTTCTGATCAGAGAAGTCTGAAGTAAATAGTTGCCTTTCAAAGACATCCTTCTTTCATGCTACAGAAAACATTACAATCAAAGCATAGTAATTTCAGTAAAAAAAACCCCATTGCTCTAGTTTTATATGGTAAGTAAGTGAGTCTCTCTATAACACTCAGGCAGTGCAAATTCTCATCAAAACCAAACTAGAAATACCTATAATGCATTACTGCGTTAAGGGAGATGCAGGTACCAGCTCCCACCTCTAGGCTCATAGTTCCACAAGAATCTCCACTGTAAAGAAACGTGCTGACATTTTCTTAAGCCTCACATATCTGTTGTTTGCTGAGTGACTTTGAAATTCAGTAACAAAAATGCCTTGAGGCTTGGAAAGTCCCTTTTCATTAGGACACGAAATTCCACCCAGGTTTAGCTGTACAATGAACCATTAAAAAATTGAGACTAATTGAAAAAATCATTATGTCCTTTCTCTCATTTGCATTTTTTTTTCAAAAAACACTGGAAATAGTAGTCTAGCAACCAAAACTAGACGTTTTCTGGAGCCATGCTTCACAGTATCAAAGCAGGAGCAGCAGCAGCTACACTTAGTGTATTGGATACATCTTGGAGTTTGCAAAATAAAGCAGAAAGGGAAGACTTTGCAATGGAAGTGATAGTTAATTAAGAAGGACTATTACTTTTTATCTTTTTTTAAAAATTAACTTCTACAGAGAAAAAAAGACTGTGTGCTTGCATTTCATAATACTGAATTATTCTTAGATGAAATAAAATGCTTGATTTAATATTTTAAACAAATGCTGAGTTCCATCATTTATTTATGCTGATTACTGCCAATCAGCAGTCCAATCTTGGCTCAATTTACAGCAGTTTTATAGCACAGTAACTCCGATGCCTTTCAAAAGTTCTACACCTGGGCAAGGGATTAGAATCAAGACCAAAGATTTAATTAAATTGTTTAATTTAGTTACATCCTAGAGATTATACTTTATCCTAGAGAAAGGATATACTTCACATTCCTATTTCAGTCAACCTTCTCTAGCTTCGTTTATGAAAATCTTACTGAACAACCAGTATCATGTTTACTAGCTTGTACTCCCCATATTATGAAATGGCAACCACAAGAACCTGGGATCCTGAAAACCTCGAGGGAACAAAGTTTCTGTATTTTTTTTCAACATAGTCCATCTATTTAAATTTTATATCAGCCTTTTACTATTTACTTATTTCAGTGTTATATTAGCTTTCCTCTAAAATACCAAAATTCTCCATCTTCATTGGTTATATATTTATTTATTTACAGAAATGTAAATTTAAGTAATGTCACCTATTTCAGGATATGCTGAAATCATCTATAGTTTGTAACATGGAATCGGAGCTTGACAGTCTTGGACTCGACTCCTGCCTGTCTCTAACTTGATCCAATTACATATTCCTAAATCCTGGCACCAAAAGCAGCTACTTTCTTTCTTGGCACCAGGAAAGGGTATGTTCCCAATTTCAGTCCCATAGGAAAATATATTGGAAGATCTAAACTTGATCTCATCAAGTTATCTGATTTATATAATTGAAATGAAACACTAAACCTCTAATGTAGAGAAATGCTACTGTCTACAATGCAATGAAAGCAGGTTGCTGGGTTTAGATCATAATAAAGAAATGCAGAGCTTTACTAATTTTCTCATCCTTTTCTACCATGGAATGTAGTATCATATATTGTCTTTTTTCACACCACTCAGTGTATGGCAGAGCATAAGATCTGAATTAGCACTAATAATTCTCGAGAACAAAAATGTACCGGTTTCAAAGGGTTTCAGAAAAAGCTGATGGCACAGTAAGAGCCCATGCCATTGTAGTATATGTTCCTGTCTTATCACTAACTCTAATACTTGCCCAAGGTAGAAAGGAGCTTACATATGACCGAGCAAGATGGGCTTCTGTTTACTCATTATGAAAAATGGGTATCCACAGTTGTGTTTCTTCGCATTTCTAAATTAGGCTTAGAGTCTCAATCAAAAGACTTTAACAGCAAAGTTTTCTGTAATAAACTTTTTGAGTGTCAGCTCTGTATTAAAATTAATTACTGTTGTTTAGAAGCTACTGACTTGAGAATTCATTACTCAAAACAAGTTTTAAGGACTCATTTTAGTTTGATTCAAATTAACAGACTGAAATACCCTGAAAAAAATGACATCCACTAATAGATTATATATTGTTAAAAGTCAGAATTCTGTCTTTAAATACAGTATAGAAACCTTACTTTGCTTATAATATTTTTATTGCTACATCACCATGAATCAGAAACCACCTAAACTGTAATCTCCCTTAACATCTCTATTAATTAGATAATTTAGTTCTACAATACCTTTAATAGATACAATAACTCATATACCTTACAAAAAAGATCACTATATGTGGACGGAAACTGCCTGAATTTTGGAGATTCTGCAAGATCACTCATGATTGAAAAGTTCATTTGCTAATGAAGAGTTAAATCACCAATTACCAAGTGAAGATAGTGAAAAGCCATGTGTGTACACAGGAAAAGTGAAATTTGGGCTCCTCCAATTTCACATATCCTCCAGATGTGCAAACTTCCTAAGGTAAAAAAACGTAAACCAACGCTTATCAGGAAGAAATAATTGACCAAAAAAACCCCCAAACAACACAATACTTTATAGACAAAACAAGCAAGGAATTCAAGCCAGAACAGCTGTGAAGCATTTGAGAAATTTCAAAGAAATCTTAACTCGTAACTAGTACCAAACTTAGCATATTTAGAAAACATAAGTTAAAATACATACTGGTCTCTGAAGTTCTCTACTTTTAGCACAATATTTTAAGATATACAATGGGTGTAGTTAAGTTTTTCTACTTGCTTTACATTAAAATAGGAGATATTCTGAAATAACATTGGTACAGCACTACATGTACATTAAAGGCCCACTATTGTATCACCCATGTTGGAGATATTTCTAAAGATCAATAGTCCCTATACGTTACATTTTAAAGTTGTTTTTCCCCACTTCCTCTCAAAAACATCTCATTCATCACTTTTAGAGTCACCAAGACCAGATCAGAATAAGAGAAGTACATTCCCGCCATTACTACGTTTCTTTTTAAAGCTTCCCTTAGCAAGCACAAGGTCTATGTGAAATACTGAATGCATGGCAAAGAAAACTTGACACAGTCTAGCAAACCACATGTTCAAAAATAATTGTTAAGTATGCTTAGAATATTTTATATGAGAGAGAGCATATTTACACATTTTCAATTTGTGATGATCATGCAGCCCTTTGAACAGATTGGCAGCAATGAAGGAAAAATTTTGAAAAATTAAAAATTTCTTATATATACTGTTAAGACTGAGCTTATAGTTCCAGAAGGGTTGTGGGTTAATCAATTTCACATGAAGAAAAGTAGTGAAGAACAAGCAACATCAGTTCAACACCCAGAAAAATATGTGGTCTTGCACCTAGACAATGCAGTAGCTGTGGGCTTTGGTGAACTTCCAAGAATAATTAAGTCTGAGGACAGTCACGCAGGAAAGTGCAGCTACAGGTTTTGGTCCACTGAAACTCTGAGCAAGCCAGATCATCCAACACTGGGGCTAACTGACTGGGAGTCGATGCGCTTTCTTAAGCTTCGAGAAACAAGGCACGTACACCCACGTGCACAGATCTCCATTTCGGTTCCACTTACATCATTCCACAACTAGGAGAACTAAGAACTACTTAAGGCACTATGTATACGGGGAATTATCTTACATCTGAGATTATGGGCCACTCCCACGTCTGCCGCCAAACATTATCTGATATACTGAGGAATTTTCAAAAAATGCTTTCTTTGGAGAATTAAATTACCTTTGTGGATGCAATAAAATCTCACCAGTGCGTTTTCTGAACATGTTCCCTAGGTCTCTCTTTCTCATAAATATTAATGTACAAAATCAGAGGCCAAGTCATTCCAAAATTCATACACTCTATGTATAAATTTAGAAGTTTTAATGTGGTACTAGCACACAGAAACAGTAAACATCACACTTGGTTTTTAATACATTTAAACGTTGAGTATTTTTCAGTAGAATACTCTCAAGGGACCTAATTAACCAAATGACGATTTTTCAGATTAGCAAAGCAGCTCGATATGTAGATGAAAATACAGGCTAAGAAGTTCAAATCTGCACCAGTGACAACCTCTGCGCACTGTAGTTGCATGAGGTGAAGAACTGACATTTATTTTCTTCATTTTATTGGGTAGCCCCAGGTTATATAAGGTTATTTCACATGAAGACTCAAAATCTTGTCTGTCAGCTCTCCCATTTGTGATTATATTAACATAAATTAAACCATTATAACTGAACAACCTCTCATCCAGGGCAGGATGATTCATAATTGATTGATGTCTGGCATTAGGCAAGATCTTGGCTTCATGGCTGCCCAGAACTTAATGACAGTGATTTCTTCATCAGATGACAGGTAGGATAAAATCAAGATGAAATAAATTTCAAATATCATAGTACTAAACAATATGAATTAAAGCTATCCGGTCAATGAAAATGGTTTCATCCACTCAGTAGATTATCAGACAAGTCTCGCACAGTAATCACTCTGCTAGTTTAATTCATTAATCTAAGTTTTAGAAAAGCTGTTTAAAACTACCATTGTGTCTATCGTTAGAGCCAACATATAAGCAAATACAAATATTGCCCTTTACCCTGATTGAGCTCCTAGATGTATCTTTAATGTCACCCTTCCTAAATGTTAGTGTCTCAAAACACTCTTCTGCTGATATTTTAGTACACCCCTAAAGGAAGGACCATGAACAGAAAATTAGTCACAATGACAGAAAAATTTTATATTCATTTGGGGATACACGTGATTTTAGCATGTTATGTATTCATAACAACTTCATTTGTTCACAAATAAAGCCCACTGAACAAGAACAGTACTAACGGGCATTTTTTAAGAAACATTTTAAAAAAAAGAATATTTTCAAAAGTTTGCTAACATGTTGGTAAGTGTGCATACGTTGTATATATCTATCTAATCCACATACCCATGCATGTACAGGAGCAAATGTGAATTTTTAATTTAAAAAGCAGCATCACTAGTTTTTGCTGCCTGACTGCTTCAAAGATGGGATGACACTTATTTTTCTGTATTTCTGTATCTATTTATTATGTAACTAAAAAGCAAAACACTTTTTTTATTCCATGAGAAGTACAGTCTAGCTTTTACTGCTCTACATAACAAATATTTTACATATACTTCTACTCTTCCATTGAACTGTATGAGAATGCTATAGATGGTTTGTCACATGTCAATTAGCTCATTTTTCACAATGCTCTCATGACATTCTGTATATCATTTACACAGGGTTTATTTGTCAAAATCCCATAGCACCTTTCTGACAACAGATGTTTTGAAATGCATCCTATTTTGCTTGGCAAAGACTTATTTTAATGGGTTTGACAGTATGATTTCAGAGAAGAATTCAGTGGTCATTCAACTCAGTTTAGGAAAACTAAAGAGACTCTTATAAATTTTGTATTTTGTAACTCATATAAGGTACTTCTAAAGGAAGAAGCCTTATAAAATGTGTTTTTCCTAAATGATTATTCATTCTAAATTAATTCTGCATAAGATGTTTAAGCAATGACTTCTGCTTGACTGTTTTTTCGGTTTCCCTCCTAAATAGCATGCAACTTTGAATCCACAGGTACTCCATTGTCACTTTACGCATCATGAACATACACAGTAAAAGGTACGGTAGTATTTTTTTCAGCAGGAATTCTTACGGATGAGCAGTAATTCTAAGACCTTAACGTAAACCAATGGATAAATATTGCCACATCTCCATTTGAAGGATTCTTACAGAAAATCAAGTCGGGGGTCTGCTGCTGCAGACTTTACTAGTGAATAGCCGTTGTTCTGATTATTCTTACTGAAATCATCTGTTCCAGCAGTACAGGTTAACAGCTGAGTTATATTCTAATCCAGTTCCCTTATTCAAGAATGTCACGAAGTGCCTTATGAAAAATGAATGAATGAAAAAGGATGAGTTCACAAGTCTCTTTAAAGCCCCTTCCTACCTAAGAAAATGGTTGGCATCTCAGTGCTGTGAGACAGTCAGCTCCCCCTCAAACCATAATACAGTCAAATACAGAATTTTCCCCCAAATAAGACTGCACAGGTGGTTGAGAACAATTGCTTAGTTAGCAAACTCCCCTAAACTTCTTTTCATGAACAAGCGTCACATATATATAAATCCACCATCATAAACCAAGTACTCTAGTCTTCTTTTTAAGCACACATGCAGACTGCCTAAGAATAAGCCACCATAGATTTGCCACTGACACGTTCTCGCTCATCTTCCCTATATCACTGTATTATCTAAAAATGGCAAGATTTAGCTTGCGTTAAGAGTGACAGGAAATAATCCTTATAGTAATAAAGCCACGTAAAAATAAAACCGTATGGATTTTGTCAATCTGTGCTATTTCAAGTACGAAGCATGGGAAAAAAAGCAGGAAGGATCGGTCAGGACAGATCACTGATTATGCTTCTTAAAATTGTCTTCCGACCCAACGTAAAGAGGAGCTATAGTATACATACCAAACTACAACACATGGTGGCATTCTCTAGTGTAACAGAGGGTGGCTTGTACTTTACCATTGACTGGTAGGTGTTAGCCACGTTTTGAGCGATACTTAACATTTTCACTCTTCACAATCCAATCCTTTTGTTCTAAAACTACTTGTTTCCTGAGGACGAGTACAAAACAAGTCATCACCATTTCTGAATGCTGTTGAGTATCGAGTTCAATACCACAAAATTAAAAAATAGAGAAGTCACTGCAATATCATTTAACTCCTTTTATTTCTAGGGTTCTAATATGAACTACTGGATAAAATGCAGTCACTACAGTACTAGTTTTAGTCATCTCGGTTGACTGCCGGCCATCTACCCCAAAGAAGAACTGCCTGCAAAACTTGTCGGTCTACACAAAGAGGCCCTGACCCAGGACAGGCAGCGGGCAGGCAGACCCACACCCGGGGAACCCACGGGGCTGCGGGGCAGCTCTCCCACGCTGTGCCGTTATCTCTCACTTTGGTGACTGGGAAGTCGCCGGGAGCGGGACCCCTGCGCTACGGCCAGGCTACGCCCAGCAAAGCGAAGCGGGCAGCTCAAGGAAGGGACTGGCCAGCCATCGTTCCCAGACACCGGACACTTAGAAAGCTTTCCATGCCGCGCGCTCTTCGACCTTTAAGAAAAACCCAGGGCGAGATGGAGACACACGGGGCGAGACGGTGACACACGTGGGGCGACGGACGGGCCTCGCACCACGCCACGCCTGAGGGGCTTCCCGCCCTGGGGCCCACCCGCCGTGACCACTAACCACCTCAGCCCCAGGGCCCGCCGGCCGCGACGCCTCAGGCTGGGCGGGCAGCGGGGCGGCAAAGGCGGGGGGGGACCCGACCGAGGGCCCTTCGCCCGCTGACAGGGAGCGCGGGAGGCGCCCGCTGAGGGGAGAGCGGGAGGCGCCCGCTGAGGGGAGAGCGGGAGGCGCCCGCTGAGGGGAGAGC
>JAOBAS010000008.1:3152228-3180770 GCA_025311575.1 Elanoides forficatus | reverse complement strand
AGCAAAAATAAGATTCTATGCTCTATATTTTATCCTAACCTAAATACATAGGCTACAAAATTTACAGAATCAAAAATGTCATCCTTACAGTTTGAGGGCTGTGTTCTTTTTTTGTTGTTTTTCTCTGGGTTTTTTTTTTCACTTGTGTGTTTTGCATTAGGTTGGATAGAGTTACAAGCTACAGAGTCATTTTTGGTCAACGCAGACATGAAAACTCTACAGAGTTCTTCCCTTCATAAACCATTTCAGTATAAATAAAAATGTCTTTCTACAGGTATGTTCCCACATACACATTTTCTCCTCCCAGATATCCTGAAACCATTCTTCATATCAAAACCAAAACAAACCAAATCAAACCCTAAGGAAAATACCCCAAAGTCCAAAGCATATATATTTTTAGAAGTGTAAAATGCCAGATTATTACATTGCTACTAAACATGTTTCAGTTTTGTGAACTCAAGTAAAGCTTTTACTGCACTTGCTTGCCAACAGTAGGCACACACAGCTCGCTTGTCCAGCTAAATAGTTTAGAATACGATGTTGTAAAGTTAACCTATCTCAAATTCTAGAAATCATTAGTAAAGTATTGTGAATCTAGATGTTCTTCCAGACTCTAAAGAGTTGAAGATCATTTCATGTCCCTGAAAAGGCTTTTTTTTTTTTTTTTTTTTGAAGATGGTGTGTGCTATAGTTGCAAACAAGATTAATATCTTACTCCTTAAACTTTCATTCGAACTGGAAAGGCTACTCTAGGGGTAAAAGTCCCAATTTAGGCATAACAATTGCAAAGTATGCATAAGAGTACATCTGGGCCATTGGGAAAATTTAAGATCATTCCAAGAAGAGACATCTCAGCAGTGAAAAAATAATTGTTTCTAAATTCTGATGGATAAATTTAATCAACATTCTGGTACTTTTGTTAAGGCAGCAAACTGGTTACCAGAGTGCTGTTTCCAGCTAAAGTTGTGATCCTAAACATTTGTTAGTACTGATCAAAAATTTACTGAAGGTTGCTGGTAATTTTGGCGGACGGTAATTCAAGTGTCTAAATTCAACTTATGCACTAAGACCCCTCCATTCCCACAAAATGATATCATAGAGAAGATGTGATACGGTTCTACAAGTAGGATTATTCATATAACTACAAACTCATATCTGCCCAAGGCACACAGTGTGTACGTGGGGGAGAGGGGGGAGAGTATTGGTAAGCAATAGTAACTTCCAATGCTTGATTTAATTTTCTTGGGGGACAAAGACAGAGCAAAAGATATACCTTAATGACTTCAACAAGATGAAAGAAATATGATCTATGGCTTACTCTGTAGATTGGTAAGCGTTTAATTTCTAAAAAATTAACAAGCTAGAAAAATATTTGTCAACATAAAAGGTCATATTTGTCATGACCATACCAGTATGAACATATTAAATCATAGATAAGAAATCCCTTTTCAGATAGTTTATGTGCATTCCATGCTTATAATAAGACTAGTATGGCTGTGCAATGAGCTTTAAACAGTTCAGTTTTTTAAACAGGTCAGTTTTACATGTTCTTGTATGTTAATCTGGATATAATTCTCTTTATAAGTTATTGTCAACTTCTCAGAAGACAACACATTGCACTGTGAAGCACTGCAATTTAAAATCCTTAACACCCCGAATACTCGATGCTGGTTGATTGGACTTTGAAGAGCATTAAGAACAAAGTTTATTAAACATGCTAATACACTTCACAGAATTTGGATATCTATGCTTTTACACTGGTCTATATCAAAAGCACTCAGCTTTCAGTCTCAACATTCGCAATGCACTTAAGGAGCCAAAGTCATACCTATTAAAATTTACTGAATACATAGGAGGTCCTATGTAGTCAATTGTTTAAATAGGTCAGGGGAATCCCTTTAAATAAGACAAAAGTAAGCCTCCAGTATGTTGTTTAAAGGACTGCACATATTTTAGCCAGCTTCTTCACAGGCTTTGGACTTACTCAATTTTATGTATTCAAGTCATAAGAAGAACTGTTAAAACATAATTAGTGCATATGCAGAATACATTAATCCACCATGTGAGGAAGTCCTACATTAGATGACCGGTTACACAGAGAACTATCAAAACGTTGCCATTAATATACGTAACATCTAATGCCTATACCAGCTCAGAGCCAACGGCTTAGCTAGTGCAGTATTTGTTCTGCATCGATGGTGACATTTCTTTCACACATTACCTGGGATATGTCTGCAACTCAAAGGACTGAGTACCTCTATGCTAGTAAGGATTTGAGTTCAGTTAGGGAACTGAATAAAATTGTCTTGTAGATGACCAACAGGACAGCACTGAATACATATTGGCTTATTCTTTAGAAATTACATACTTCTGAAATTGCTTGGGTTTGCTTTTGCTTTTTCGACTTTGCTTTCCTCCTTCCCTTCCCAATACTAAACTGTGTTGATTATACTGCAGTAATGAGTCTCATGAATAGTGCTGTGTCAAGCAAAATACCTGCTTTAATTACTCAGAGTTTCATTTTCTATTCCATTGGCTAACTCTTCATTCTTCAACAGGGAAAATAAAAGTGAATGGAGATTCTTATGCTATTTTTAACAATCAATCTTTCATCAAGATAAGACGCATGATTACAGCTCCTAACTTTTAGCATGCCTCCTGTGACATCTTTCATGACTTCCTAGTTTCCACTCTGTCTGTCCTCTACTTCTGATACTGCTTCTTTTGAAACCAAATGAATGAAAGAAATCAGCTGGATCGAAAGGAGAATCTGAACAGCACACAGATCCTACGAGGCTCTCTGGGATAGCTCACCCAGGCCCCAAACTTAAGTCCAACAAGTCTCTTTTAAACAACAGTTAACGACAAAGAAAGAATCAAGATCACTTTAAGGGACAAATCCATAAAAGTAATTAAAAATGAAATGCATTGTGGTTTCTGCAGCGACATATATATGATTTTAACTTTAAAAATTAAATAGTCCCCTTAAAGAGAGATTCTTAATTACTAACAACAGAAACACATTGCCATTTATTTTGCTCCCACTGCAGCTAACAGCAGATCTGCCATCAGAGTGCTTCAGACAAGGCTCTGGTGGCACAAGCCGGAATGACTTTCATTAAAGAAAAACAAACCCCCCCATCTCTAATCCACACAGATGCACAGAGCAGTTTAAGGTTTAGAGACCTAAAACCAGCGTGGAGTGCTTCTTCATTAATTTTTCATATGCACAGCTTAAAACAACATCTGTTGCATTTGCTTATCTAGCCACAGAAGGACTTTCCTGTTTTGCCCAACTTCTGAAACATGCAACAGACTTTGCTATTATTCGCCCAAGTAACTGAAAGTCCCGCTGACGTGAGTCTGCTTAATTTCATTTTACAGAAACAAAAGGAACACCATTCCTGAGAAATGCGGTCTCTACAGCGAATTTCCTCTGGAGTCAGTACAGCTGGCAGAGCGTGACGACATGTAAGCTGTTACACCTGCCTGACAATACTCCCCTGTGAGGGTTTCCTACTCCTAGAACACCAAAAAAGTTAAGGAGATTGCAATCAACTTAGCTGCAGTGTCTGGAATCATCACAAATATTATCCTAAACACACATTGATTTTGCTGTACAAGTTCTAGAAAAAAACCTGGCCTGTAGAAAAGTAGCCATCAATAGGAAATTTTCTAACTGTAAGGGAAAAAACCAATCAGCTCTGTGGATAACAGTGATTTGGGGAATGTTTACCAGCCTACACATAGGAGATTGTTCCTTTCATAGACTTTGACATTACATCACAATATTTAGTGCTTCATTAGGTGTTCACTTTCCAACTGATATCTTCTTAGAGGAATCAACTCCTTTAGCCTTTTTGTTAATGAAATAGATAATATCAGTGCATACACAAAACACACAACATATACAAGCATAAAATGCATGAATATGTAAAATTTTACAAAAAATGTTTACACATATGCACAAGAGCATTTTTGTATTTATGAGAATTTGGTGTGATTGGTAAGGAGATATTTTTATTCAGATGCTTTTTCTGAATACCATTTAAAAGCGAATAACTTGTCTGCACATGATATGACATGTAAATCCCAACTTAGACACTGAACCTATATCTTCTGTCTTAAATTATTAGGAAGCCCAAAATGCCATCCAAGCAATAAATATATAAATAAAACTTTATAGCCCAAACCTACTGACAGTGTTTTTCTAAAGTCCTCCAAAATATTAATTTTAAATCTTTACATAAGGGTTTCTTGCTTTCCTCAGAACAGATATGAAAATATACGACAATGTGAGAAAAAATGTGTTATATTTCTGGACGTTAAGAACAAGGGAGGTGTTGGATTTTGGTCATCTCAGAGAGACCCAGGAGAAAAAGGACATTATATCCATTACAATAAAATGCCGAACAGAAAAGACAGGGTGAGCAGAGACATACATAAATTACTAGGTTGAGAAACAGAAGGATGATTCCCTTCAAAATACATCCAATAACGCTGTAAGTATAGAAAGTGATTTTCACCAGTGACAGGAAGGACTGAAACATGGCTGCGTGCGCGCTTGCATGACTACAACACACACACTCACACGGAGTACCACTCTGTGGTGGAAGAAAGCATGAAGGACACTCCCTGGCAAATAATTTAGGAAAAAAGTGTCTTTGTTTCTGCTATCTAACCTAAAATAGGCAGGGCAATTAATTTGGCAGAAGAACTTTTTGATAGTCATCTTTGTTGACAATTCTTCTACCATTTCTTTTCAAATAACTTTTGGTTTGCAATCCATTTAATACTATTTTGAAGACATTTGCAAGGAAGAAAAAGCCCCAAAACCTAAAATCCTGTTCTTTTCTTGTTCTAGAAAGAAGGTAATATGGTGTTTCTCTGTGTACTGCTAACCAGGAGAAGGTAAGTCTCTGCAGGGAGAAAAAGTAGATATAGAACAGTGCTGGCTGATGCAGCATTCGTCCATAGGGTAAGCCTTGATCTCCTCCGAGATCTTTTCATACAGGAATGTCCTTTCCTTTGGGGTTTGGACACAACTAAAGTTCTCTGAAAAAAAGCCACATGCTGTGTTTCCCTCTTTCCAAACAAGGAAAATTCAGTGCATTGTCTACTGTTTCTATTGAATGTAGTAAATTAATGACAGATATAAATCTCTGAAAACAAGTATGCATTAGCTTCAGTTTAGTTAACCTAGATATTCAGAGTATCGAGCATGATAATGGAGTTTATTTTAGCATAGGAGGCAACTTTTTCTTTTTTCTCCTTAATGTTTCTTTCACTCTGTATTATTTTCTTTGACTGAAAGATTTTCTTTGCATTGTCATACTATCATTAAGCAACAGACGCAAACAAATATTATCTGCTACAAAAAAACCCACCAGGAGAATATGGATTAAAAAAACTTTTTAGACACCTGCCTTTTCTCCTCCTCTCTTTGATAATCAGCCTACTTCAGCTCTAGCTTCATCATTACCAGTGGTAATTGCTATATCAAGCTGCACACTTCCATTTTACTTCTTTCCAAACAGAAACATTAATTTCTTCTATACTTCATTTACCCATTTAAAAAAAATCTAGCAAAACCAGCAATGAGTGCTTTTACCTAAAAAAAAAAAAAAAAAAGAATTTAAGAACAACTGTTCGCCTGTCTTGTTACTTATATAAATTAGAACATCAAGACAAAGTTCATAGACTTTTACTGTCTTTTTCTTTATGCTGAGGACATGACAGCTAGAATATAATCAATACTACAATTATTTTTAAGTCCTGAAAAAAAAAAATACTGCAACACCTGCTCATCTTACCTTACTGATATTTCTGGCTACTAGTTCAAATACTATAGCATTTATTATTAGCAGCAGTAGCATGAATACTCCTAACATAGTGACCTGATTTTACAACACAGTCCTAAAAACCTAAATTACAAAATATCTCACAGTCAGAATTTAACTCATCGAAGCCTTTCAACAGCATATCACTCTAATGTGCAGTGCAATTATCTGATTTGCCAGCAGTGGACACTGTTACTCTAGTTATCCACAGATATATTGACTGGGGAATAACTTGCAACACACACTGGTAAATTTTTCTTTTATTACTTGCACTGCTGTAAGAACTTGGAGTTATTTGTACCAGACAAAAGCTGAGCAGAAATTTATTGTAGAAATATCTCTCTGCATCTGTGTGATAGCAAATAGACTGTCCCTTTCTTTAAAAATCTGTTATTTCAAAGTAACTATAAGAAAAATAGTTATTCACATGGGATTGCTTTTTTTGTCATAATCATTTCAAGTCATAGAATGTGTTCTGATACAAAAAATGAAAATTTCTTCATTCCTTTTTCACAGAATGATGGTTAAGACAATGAAACTATATATCTTTTGCATTGCTTCTACAAAATCGTTGCAAGTAAGGAAATCAGGAAGCTAAAAAATTCTGAACAGTATATTTACTTCAGTAGGCTGTACCATTTGTTTCATACTGTAACTGTTCAAAATCTGCAAAGGACATGTTTTACCCACTGATACTTCTACAGGCACTTTACAGCTAAGCCAAAGTGTAGATTTTTAGCTAAGAAGAAAAAGTAGATAGCTATAAGACCAACATGGAGAGTCGCAGAAGGATTAGCTAGGAATCAGTCTGGCTAGTTGGAAGACAGTTTCCATTCATCTTAGAGACAGAAAGAAAATCTACTCATTTAAGAAAAGCAATGCACAGGTTTAATCACAGGTAATAAATATTATCTTCTCAGACACAGTTACAAGAGTTACAGCAATCGCCTTCTAATCTCAATATTCAAATGTCTCATTAAGCTTCCCCTAAAATTCCCATCAGTCTAACACTATTATATAAATGCATTCTGCAAGTAAGAATGGGTAGTATCTTAATAGCATAATCCTCATTGTCTGGCTAACGCAGTTGAAAATTTACAAATAGGGCCTAATAGTTCTTCACCAGTACGTGTACACCAGACACCCAGAAAGTCTACAAGAACTATGCTTTTTGTAATATGAAAGGTCAGTTGCAGATCCAGCCTATTTTTTTTTTTTTTTTTCCTTTTTACTGTTCACCTTGACTAGTAAATTGGTATGACTTACCATGCAGTCTGGCTACACAGAGCTGGCAAAGTTACACATGAAGCACGGAGAGGGGGATGCCTTTATCAGTGGTGGGATAGCCTCAGATCAGCCCTAGACTGTCATGAAGTTGCCTCCCAGAAAGCCGGGAGGTTCAGAAAGGTTGGTGTGAGCTCTAGCTTCTAGCTGGCTGTATTTCAACACTTGAGAACCATGAGCATCCACTGGGTCAATGACTCTTTGTTCACAGCCTCTTACTATCTAGATAAAAGTGACTTAGAAGCCATCAGTCAGTGCATGAATCCAACCAGAACAGTTGGACTAGACCGTGTGGTTGCTGAAACTGCCCTCCAGTCACGTCAGCTCTTAAAACCTGCTCAGCCTTGAAGACGGGTAGGCAGAACACGGTCCCTCCCCAAAGCCCACTTTGCCCAATCCATCCACCTTGAAACTGAACTTGCTACTGGTGTACAAGGTCGCTCATCAGACTTAAGCCTTTGGGACTCATTTGTTACCAGAAGTCTCCAAATATCTCTTGCGTTGCCCTTCAGCGCTCAGATAAGCCCTGTGTTTAAAAAAATAAACCAAAAATTTCTCACCAAGTCTCAAAGCTTTTTGACTTATTTCCAGCCTTACTTTAAGCACTACGGAAACTTGCTTCAGCTACAGATGTAGGGAGGAAGAGCCAAATTAATACCAGGAAACAGCTTGATGAGTGGAAGCTCTCTTTGATGCAATCCAAACTGTGCTCTGTAAATAATAAGTGAGCGGTTCTGGCTATGCTAGACTGATAAGGAAGAACAGAAGTCATTAGAAATGGAACATACTGGCAGCCAAATTGCTGTGAACCATAGCTCCTTGACTTATATTCTCTCTCCAGAGACAAAGCAAACCTTTCTGGGCCTTAAAGACTCAAATATAAACAATCTATACACATTTATTGAGGAAAAAAAAAAACCCCACAGCAACATTTGCTTACCATTGCAGTTTTACACATGTGGAATAGGGTACTATACCATGCCGTAAGTATCACTCATATAAATAAGTTTTGAATGATTTTCTTTACAATTGTGTTATACAAAATAATAGTGCTTTGATGCCACTCACATTTTTTAAATTGACTGCTAAAACCTTGGATACAGGTAGGTCAACTTCCCGCAGAAATCAATTTTTATTATTTTAAATCTCCCAATTAAAAAAAAAAAACAACCAAGCGAACAGCTGTCCCTCAGTATGTTACGCAAGTACGATCAATCTCGCATATCATTTCCTTTGAAAAATATCAGTACCTTGCAGACCAGCTTCCTCATTATTTCAAGATTTGGCCCACACCTAGAGAAATTTGCCTGCTTAATACTGCTGAAGGCTCAAGGAACACAAAGAGCACAAAGATCTGAAATAATGATGTTTTGTGATATCCTTTATCTGTTAGCATAATTTGCAAATGAATCTACAGTTTTATGCATGGGTTTGCAAACATATTAAAAATATAAGCTTAAAAGTGTCAAGTGGTGAAACTTCTATTTATTAAAAATATGAATTATCTTAATTAAAAGCATGTAAATGACCAATAAATTTAGTGAAACCTGGCCTTTGTTTACTGTAGAATAGTTTAGGTTGAAAGGGACCTCTGGAAGTCCCTTTGCAAAAGATTTTGTAAATCAAAAATCTGTGCATGCAGACCTGGATCTGAACAACATCCAGATATTTCTAAATCTGATATTTTTGTTTCCCAAGACAGAAGAACACTTCTGTTTTACAATAGGATCTTTTAATTGAAAATGTATGCAAAAAGGATTAAAAATATTTTATCTTATAAGCTCTCAGAGCATGATTTATTTCTGAAATTATTTATGATCAGACGATAGCACATTTAAACACATGGAGCTGTTGGCAGTTTAAATCTTGATTATCCCTTGTATGCTTCACATCATGTGGGATTTTCTGAAGAACAGACAATCTTTACAACTTCCAGTAGACTTCCAAAAAATGATTTTCTGATGGCCTTGATTTATGAAACACAAAATTCAAACTTTTACTCTATATGAAATGAATCTATCGATGGTCTATGTAGGTTTAAATATGAATATCAGTGGTTACCTGAGAAAGCTTAAGCAACTTCTTCAAAGACTATCACAGGACATAATTTCTTGCACTTTTACTTAAAAAAATTTCTTTAATAATTATGCTTTTAAAAGGCATAGATTTACACATGCAACACATAGCTACATACAATTTTTCCACTGCTAAAAATGAAATGCAAATCTAGACTCTAGAAAACTGAACTTCACAGCCTGTCAGGAGTGGATAGAAAGGAAAAGATAACTACAGGATGGATGGGTGTAAGATAAAATGTATCTTTAAAAGTCTTCAGCATTTTTTTACTACAAGGATAAAGAAATTACAAGTATGTTATATGTACACTCAAACTGAAAACAAACAAACATCAGAGAGACTGGACAATAACATAACTGACGGTATTCTTCAAAGAAACCAGTGACCAATGTAGTGATCCAAGCAAGTACTCAAGAAAACAGTGAGGCTATAAAAAAACCCTCTTTGAACTGAAAGAGCAAATCTCTTTTGCAGACTGAAAAATAAATTGGCCTTTTTTGTCTACAGAAATAAAAGTATATGGAAGAAAATGCTAGCAAAATCATATTTATTTATTTTTAGAAGCAAAACCACTTTCTAGGTAAGGGATTCATACTGCTACCAACCAGCAAATCTGATCTTACTGAAATAGAAATCTATACCATATCATACGTAGCAGAGTTAGAGCAAATATTTTAGTAATTTCAGTTATCACTAACAACTTTAAGACTACAACAGAAGGCATGGTATCATTTCTAGGGAAAGATAGGGAGATTGTTCAAGGAGAAGCCTTGCTCTGTGCCTCTTTTTGATCTGCTCCAAACAAAAACTGGAACCTTCTAGATCAGTGGATTTGATAGGCAACTCCCATTCATGACAAAGTCACCTTGACATGAATTATGACAGAGTTTGAGTTAACAGGGACCTTTCGTTGTGGTATTCAACACCCTGAATGTGGAGGCATTTGGCCAACAGGTATGCTGAGTTACTGCGCGCAAGACCCCGCTTTTCTTCCGCTGACCCTAAATGTCGCCTTTAGGTTTAGATTCAGAAGCCTAATTCTGCTTCTCTGAAATGCATCTCTAATGCTTAAAACAGTCTAAAGTATTTAAGTTCCTAATAGGGCTTTATACCAACAAAAAAGTTTGAGATAAGCTTTTTAAAAAGGAAATTTTCAAAGGTAGTTTAAAAAGTTATTAATTTTCAGTAGTTAGTAAATCATTGTTCGAACTAGACTTTCTATATGGCAGCATCAGCTGAAATATCCTGGATTTTCTTTTTTTCATGTTTATAATGCTCACGCTCATCAGAAATCTTTAGGCCATTTAAATTTTCTCACAAAAGCCAACAAGGGTGCTAATTAAAAGATTATGCAAAAGAGTTTTAGTGTGAGGCATTGAAACATAATTTACCAAGGATTACTGACTTTTACACATTCAGTTATATCTGCTGAAACTTCAATAATTATGTATTGTAGCTCTGATAATTTTTCCAGGTTATTCAGTTATGCCTGAACACATCTCAGGACAGATTTCCTCTTTTGTTTCAGTAGACTTAATCAATATTCTGACATATCACCAAAACCTCCTCTGCACATACCTTGTTACATACAAAGGCCCCTGTTGTGGCCTCATCCTTGAAATGAAAAAAATAAGCGTTTTATTATCTAACAGAAATTAACAGTAGTGCTGGCATCTATTCTCTTTATGTTAAGAGCTGGCTATCTCTTCCACTATTTCTCTGCAGCCAAGTGTCAAGATATTGTGTTAAAGGGAGGGGATTTTGAGTGGGAGGGGGGAAGGGGAGTGAGAGCATTAGATGAAAATCTGAGGTGCTTTTTGTTGTAAAGCACTCCTAGATTGGAAGACATTTTCTGAGAAGGATGAAAAACATCAGTCCCCCTCACATAGTCTGAATCTAAAAGAATATT
The DNA here is from genome assembly GCA_025311575.1 of Elanoides forficatus. Classification (NCBI taxonomy): domain Eukaryota; kingdom Metazoa; phylum Chordata; class Aves; order Accipitriformes; family Accipitridae; genus Elanoides; species Elanoides forficatus. The sequence goes on along the minus strand of JAOBAS010000008.1, from coordinate 3,169,661 downwards.
TCCATTTTTAAACCTATTTCCTAGTTGAGGTAAATATTTGCAAGAAAATACTATATAGTTCGTTGATCTTTTATATGGGATTAATGCTAATTTTGTTCACTGAACTAAGACAACCATTAATCAAAAAAAACCTACTTGATGCAGTTCTGTTGTAAAATTAAACATTATACCTTGTTTTGTTGAGACAGAAGACACAAGTTCATTCCTTCTAACCATCAGCACATTTTGATATTTCCTTGGGAAACTGAATTTCAATTTCATTTGTATTTAAAGGCAAGCTGAAGCTACCGCCCTGCTCTGGGTTGCACTGCTCCAGATGAACACAGAAGTGCAAGCAAAAAAATCCCTTCTATTCTTCCAAGATCTCCTTGTGGATACTCAGCTTTCAAATGGATATTAATGACAACAAACTGGCTTTTTCCTAAAACGTATTTTCTGTGTTCCTTTTCTCTATTTGGTGGACAGCACCATTAATCTCCCTGTTACTGTGCTCCATCCTTTTGGCTTCATTAACTTTGCCATGCTACCAAAAAACCAATTCTTGCACATCGTCAAGACCTAGTCTGTGTTATTTTTTAATTATTAATTAATTCGGTTTGGATCTATTATAATCAAATCCTATGTTCTGTTTTGTGTGGGGCTTTCCTTTGTATACCACTGAAGTCCCACCCCAGTGTTAAAATCTGACGGCTATCAAGCAACTGAGCTCTTTGGAGGAGGGTCTCGCACTTCTCCGTACGTCTGGTATCCAGGGCAAGCCCTGAACCTCTGTGACAGCTACACCAAGACAAAGTCTCCAGCCCTCTGGTGATTCCCCACAGGTTAAACATTTCCGATTTTGTCACCTATCCATCCCAGGAATGGCTTCCTCCCATAATACAAAACAGCAAGGGGAAATTGATGCTGTCACCAGCATCAGAGCATTTGGAAAGTTCTGATGTATAGCACAAAGCTGTGCTTCCTTTAGTATAAATTAGACCGTATAGACTAGCTAACTTTAGTACAAGAAGGGCCATATTCTCCCTGGTGTCTACGTGCTCTTTTAGTATATTGGTAATTACAAATCTTGATATAGGAAAGAAAGAGACATCTGAAGAACAGTAGGTAGATTTTAAGAGACAAAGTACAGTTTTCTCTCTGACACGCTCCCTATTATTGTCAGTTATAGGTAATTCCCTTGCTTACCCTCTCCCCCCACTGTATGCCAAATAAAAGATCAAAAACTCTAAAACAGTCGTTAAAAAAATTAAAATTTTTGAGTATAAAAAAGAAATCAGGATGCATTCTTTAAAAGCCAAGATCACAGAGACTCAGAACAGCCTAATTCACTTGTAATGTTGCCTTAAGTGATTACTTTCCAATCAAAACTAGTTGCTATTTTATGACAAACATTAAAAACAAAAGCTGAGGTAATACAATCTCAGAAGCGGAACATTAGGGTGTGTGAAATGTTACCCTATTCCCCCCTCCATACACTCTAATCAGCCGGTGGCACAAAGAACAATCTCAATGCTTAAACTCACCCAAAACATATTATTATGTACTACAGTTTCCTCACAACAGGATCAAAGATAATTCCTTTATGCTCTGTGTGCCACCATTTCAACTCAAGGTCTAAAACATGTTAATATTACTCAAATTTTGGAAAAAACCCCAATGTTTATTATAGCCCCTTAAGAAACCTTCAGGTAATCAAGGAAACATTACTAACGAAACACTGTGTGAATATGGAGTGGGAGACTGTGCAGGAATGTGTATATAATATACACAAGCAATAAGAGCTCTTTAAAGACTCAGATTCGCTCTTGATAACGATTTATAAAGACAAAAGATGCAAAGAACTAGATTAAGCTCACCTAAATTTCATCACTAGGAGTTTGGAATTTTGGCTCCCTGTGTTGTGGACCAACCTGTCCAAAGGAGACAAACCCCCACCCAGCCTTTAGAAAATGCTCAGCAGCCTCTACTGATGATAAAGAAATCCATGCTCCTAAGAATTAGGTGAAACACGAGGAAAGCATTCAATAGCTCTGGTACAACAGAAACTTTTTCGCACCCAGTTACATACGTGGAGTTCTCTTCTACCTGCCCAGTTGAGGTTCAATAGCTGAGTCTTCTTCATAAACCAGGTCAAGATTTTACAAGCTCATTTTGCACAACCTGCGGATAGGTTACCTTCCTTCTTTCTAGCCCACGTTTTGCTAACTATTCCTTCCCTTCTTTTCTGGATCTCCATCTCTCTCCCTCCGGCTGCAAGCGAGGTACCACAGCAGCTTTTCTCACTCTGCTGAAGGGCGAGTTCAGCCCAGAATCAGAGAAGATACAAGGCAGGGTGAAGCCGCTTTGCCCCCGAGCGCCCACCACGTGCCAAACTGCCGTCAGCACGGTGTCGTTTTTGTGTTGGGCTGGAACAGGAGAGGGAACATTGGTTTGTTTAACAGTCAACTTGTCTTTATGTTTAAATGGTCATAAGTGTCATAACTTTCTGTAGATATGATAGAAAGTTATTAAAATGAAAAGTAAAGAGAGCAATTAAAATTCATTACCAACATCTATTTTAGCTAAATAAGTCCTCGTGGAAACAAATACATTCAAATCTTGCAAGAGTCACTTTCGGTAGAACATCTAGAGATGCTAGATTCATTGTAAGAAGATCTTGGGGATTACGGGACAACACCAATGATATTTTTTTTTTTTACTATCCTGAGTGGTAAGAATGATACACAGACTTTGAGGATTATTATGCACTTATTTGATTAGGTAATACTTTATTAATCTCCTGAGTTATTAATCTTTGTGAATCACATGCCATCAGACACGCTTCCAGTACTTAATGGTGGCAGAAATTATCTAATATACTTTCTGTCTCACTACCTTCTGCCTCCAACTTTTTGCTCTCTCTTACCTTCCCTCTACCCACAATCCTTGCCTTTCCCTTCAACGTTCTAAATCCTGTAAATTATTCACCCATCCTCTAAGAGATTTTATGCTAAACAGTCACTGGGCTGCATAAAGAACTGCTTTAGTGATAGGAACTGAAAGCTAGGAAACATCTCCTTCATAGGAAAATTTTTGTTACAAGGCTACCAACACGGCCGCTACTCCTCTCCCTCAGTGTTTTGCACAGGCCTACGGTGGGAACAGGAGGAGCAGAGCGTCCCTTCTCATTGCCTGGTCTGTAAACTGTGATTCCCAAACCCCTCCTGTCCGCAAAGCACATGTAGCTGAGATCCCTCATTATATCTACAGTCCCAAGCAAGTAAGTGCAGAACTGCAGAGGCTGCACTAAAAAATGAGCATAATTTTATTCCGTGCCAGCTGTGCATTATGGCAGGAGAAATTAACTGAGCTCTAATATTTAAAGTAATGAAGAAGGTTCTGGGCCCAACCTCAGGAGAGGGCTTTGGCTGTAAGTACCAGGTGGACAAATACAAACAATTCCAGAGGAGCTTATAGCACAACTGCAGAAAAGAACTAAAAATTCCTTTTTATTAGTAAGGACAAGGAACTACAGATGAAACAAATTTTATTCACAAAATGAATGATTGTGCTTGACAAGGACACTGACTTTGCAGTCTAATAACAGTAAATTTTCACGTTTAGAAGTCACATGTGAAAAACATGAGTATTTTCATTCTAGTGAACAGACACGTGTTAAGAGAAAAAATACTTGAACTAATGTTCACGGCTGGTAACATTGGAACATTCGAAGTGGAGTCGACACTACTTTAAAACTCATTTTAAAGTAATACAAAAATCAAGGCATCACATTTGCTGGTCATTTCTGAAAAGCTCAACTCTCCATGCTGTCTGTAAAAAGTCAGCAATACCAGCCATTATTCTGCATATCATAAAGTAACTACCAACAAGATTTTGGGCCAGAGAAGAAACTGACTTTCAGCATTATTCTCCTGTTGTTGCTGAAATATGGTGTTTCTTAGGTTCAAATAAAATTTTATCTGAATGCAGAGTTTAATATGTTAGCATACAAAAGACTAGTATTCTATTTAGCAGAAAACAAGCAAATCTTTTTTTCTGACATAGCCTTGAAATGAAAGGTGTAAATTCAAGTAATACTGTCAGCTGCCTGTGTTACAAGCCATTTTAATGAGAACAGTTCACAGCAGGTTGCTTAGCCATTAACAAACGCAACAGCTACAAATTAAAAGGTTGACAAGCAATTTGGAAATGTCTAGCCATTCCCTACTTCTTATATATAATGGTGTGGTAGAAGCAAAACGAATTGCCATGTCGATGTCAGTACAGCGCACAAAAGACATGTCAATGATTAGTCAATGAATGCTCCCACCAAGACATTCAATACGTGCAGACAGCTTCTCCGCTTTTGCGCGCCTTTTCCTCAATTTTGACAGCCTGGAAGGGGCAGTAAGTGTGGCCCAGTAATGAAGAGCCAGGAACACGATTTCATCTCTTGTTTTGAAAGTCCTTAGAGGAATAGCAAGGCAATTTGCTGGTCACAGAAGACATCTCCGCTTTCTGTAGAGATGAAAGGCCTTAGCCAAGAGCACATTTCTATTTGTATTTGCTCTGTGTCTGTTTAGATAGATATTTAGGTCCTGACCAAGAAGCAGTTTCATTTTATGCTGATCTAACCACTAGTGTCCAGCCGCCCAGTTGAGCACTCTCTCTTCTGAGCCAGAGAAGCTGTCTTCCAGCGACCAGCAGCTTTAGGGGGAGTCAGATCAACTCACTGATCCGATAGAAAAAATCGTGTTAGTTTTAGCAGATCAATCTGCCGGATCATTATGCTGATCCTGCTTGCCCTGTAGCCACAGTGATGGAAGGCAGACAAGAGGAATGTAAGGCCACGAAGAACACAAGCCTTCCCAGATGAATGACTTTATAAAAGCTCAGCATATTTTATTAAAATATCTAGTGCTCTGTAAGAGATGGTTGCCTCACATACTTGAACTTCTGAAGTTTGCCTGTTAGTCTGGGAATTGTTAGCACAGAAGGTGTTTTTGCTGCTGGAGGTCTGTGACTGTAATATTCTATCACAAGGACTTCATAAATATTTTAAAGAATTAAGTACATTTTTTAAATCAATGGAAACCCACTTTAATGAATGTTCCAGAGACTCTTTGTAAACAGATAGTTTCACATGCAAATAATGATGCTATTTCAAAGGCAATGCCATGGACATAGGATAATTTAAAGATCTTTGTATTGAGAGAAAGAAGATGCTATGGACTCAAGGAATTTTCAGACTATTGTAATATGTTCACAAATATTCTTCTGTTGTTCAATGTTGTGTGCATTTCTAGATGAGCTACTATGTTCCTTTCAGAAAGCGAAGCTGAAAAATAAAAATTAAAGCAAATGATCTTGATTCGCCTGGTATGTGCTCTTACCTTTCTGAGAAGATATAGACTAACCTGACTCAAGTCTCAGTTATGACTTCTGAAGTACAAGGCTTGTAGTGGTATGACATCTGCTCTGGAGTTCATTGATACTTGGCACAGGAACTATCATCATTCCACGGGACAAGTCCTGCGAAGATCTGTGGTGCTGTGGTCCTATCTTGGCACTCCTGTGCAGCAGCTGACTGACTGCAGTAAGCTAGTAACGCATTCAGACCATTTATAGTTTCCTCTAGAATGCTTCTTTTCAGATTATTTTATGCCAGCTAGCAGCAGGCACCTGTGAAGACCTATCCCAGTCCCAGAAAGGGGAAAAGACTACGAGCAGTGAATTAAAGCCACGAAGAACTACAGGGGCCGGTGACCTCTCGTTCTGATTAGCATTTAAGTCCTCTCCCATCATCAAAAAGACGTAATCTCTAGAAGAAGCCACGATGTACTTGAGAGCTAATTAGTCTTGGAAACAGAAGCAATAATCAGATCAAACTATCCTTCCACTCTTTCTTCAAAGAAGATGTTATTGGACAAGTAAGTATGAATGACAGATTCAGTGAATCCATCTAAGCAACTTATGGAAGAAAACCCTGGTTATAAGCTAGAAGGAATGCTTGCACATGAACATTGTTTTGAGTTGTTCACTGACCTGTTTTCCCAATATATGTCAAGCATACAGATTCAATGATTAGGTTGTGTAAGGCAACATAGAAACTGCATATTTATATTTGTTATGATGTTGAAAACTTCTTTCATGCCAGCCCACTTCATAACAAGTACTTATTTTTATTACAGCGATGGCACTGATGAAGTGACTTCTCACAGAAATCAATGGCAAAACGTCAATGATTTTGATAGATCAGACCCCAAATAGCTGCCAATTACAGTACTCCAAATTTATTTCAAATGGATTTAAAAATGTCTAAGTCTGTTGGGGCAGTGGGGGGAGAAGTGTCCTAAAAAAAATAATAAAAAAATAGAAGTTTCTATCATGTTTCCAGGATCAGAATTTCACACTTTTCTTGACACTTTTAAAATAAAGTTATTATTGTTTGAGACTCATCACAGGAGAAGCCATGCCCTTGAAGGAATATTCTACAGGAAGTTATCATTAGGCTAATTGTAACAATGCTCGTTAACAGAAGAAACAAAATGTTGCTGCAGCTCAAATACCATCAGAACTGGCAGCTCCCATCACCGACGTATCATAGAAGCTGTAGCTACAACGGCAAACACACATGAGCACACAAAAAGCACTGTTATTTTACATTTAAGCCCAAAAGAATAGGATTTTTTTTTTTCCTGTTCAGCTATAAGAACGTCTTGTTCTTAAACTGGATGCTTGCCATTCAATTTCCTTTTAAAAACAGTCTGTTGGACAGAAATCGTATGCAGCTTGCTCTGGTGAATAGTCTCTAAAGGAAATTTCCAAAGAAACCCTTCCACTCCTCAATCACATCAACTAGAAGCTCACTTTGCTAGCAAATGCTCAAGTAGTTATCACCCCGAATTTCAGTCTCTCAAACTTGGCCAAGACTCTCAAAGGCAGGTTCTTAACTCCGGAGGCAATGCTTTTGGGATTACGACCTACCCACCTCAAACACTTGCAAAGGCTGGCGATCTTCATTTTTGCAAGGCCAAACCCAAATCCTTGCCTAAGGTCAGGCACATTACAAGACAGCAAAAATCACTGAGCCCTTTTCCATCTGTTATACCCATACAAATTCCCAGTGCTTGTTACAATAAAACAGGCATGTATTAGTAGTCAGCAGCTTATACATAATTTCTAAAATAACCTCATGTTTTGAAAAGAAAAAAAAGAATGGTAAACCGGGTATATTGGGACAAGTTTTGAGGAAGATAGCCATAATACGTGATATTGAAAGGAACAGTTGCCTATGTAAATTGGCTCAAAAAGAAGACGTAAAGATACCTTTTGAAAAACCTAATCTCAGTAAAAATGTCATGAAATAAATGTTTATTGAAAACATCTGTCTTTAAAGAAATATCTTACTCTTCATTGTCCAGCTATTGTACCATAAGGCCGATGCTTGGGAACTGGGAAGTGAACAAAACTCAGAAGCCAAAAAAAAAAAGGGCAAAAAATTAAATTATTTTTCTGACAGTGGAATACATACGGTGAAAACTAAATTTAGATAGGCTGTGATCCCATACATCCCATTAATTTTGGCTTTCAAACCCAGAAAGGCTGTTTGGAACAGCCTCAGCACAGCGGGGTCCTGGCCCAAGACACTGAGGTATTAGAGGAGAAGAGTAACCATGCGTAAATATTCACACATACATATAAAGCAGACAGGAAGCAATGCAATATTTCATACAAAATTCCACATATCCATTCTCCCCTATCCCTCAATTACCTCCCTGAAATGTATCTGCGTGAAGATCACATACTTGTCCTTAAACACAACCTGCTAGTGTCTAACCCCGGGGGCACAAGCAAAGCTTATAATACCCACTGTTAACAGGGTAGAGATTTTTTAAGAGATATATTACGGTTAGTATGAATGAAATGGATGGAAGCATGTGTTTGTAGTGAAGGGGGGGAGGGAAAGAGAACGCACAGGTGTTCAAGGGAGCAAGCTTTGATTTACAGGATATAGGAGTCAGCTTCATAGGAAGAGTTAGTCAAGAGCATTCCTAAATTACAATCAGCTCCTGGCAGGAAAACCTACCTAAGGAAAGCTGCCTGCAAATTGTGCAGAAATCTGAACTTTTTGAGTCCCAATGATTGATTGCAGGCACTGTCCTCATTACACCTCTTCCCACCTTGCACCATTTCTCATTGGACCAAAATCTGGAATTTTTATGGGATGAACTTTCCACTTAAAAAGAATAAAGCAAGCTTTTTCTCTTTTCATCTGACATTCTACAGCTGTGTCCCCAGTTGCTTCTGTAGCGTGATTGGCAACATGGGTGCTGAAGATCCGTAGCCTGGAAGACCACTGTAGAGAGAAGAGTTCCCAAAGAAAGGAAATCCCAGAAACCCAGTACTGCAAGATCCTGCCAGATTCAAATTCCCCTGTCAAAGAGAAGCTATGGCACTCCATTCGCCTGCTCCAGCATTAGAAAAATATCTGTACTCTACCGGCCGTCACCTTGCAGCTCTGTACTGAACTGGGAGTCACAGTGTAAACCAAAGTAGCCTACACTGTATTTGTCTGCCTACCCAATCCAGATGACCTGAAAATGAGAAAACCGTAGCCATTTTACATCCTACAGGCCTACCCACTTGGTTTTGTGCTCAGATATAAATGATGACAATTTGGAGAATTTTTCTGAGTGATCTTAAAAAATAACCCTTCCCAGTTTTCTTCTTCAGTTCTGACAAGTTTGCTAAATGAAGTCTGTTACTGCAAGGTGTGTTTATCATTCTTGTGAACTTCTGAGAGAGATTTTACCCGGGCAGATGACAGAAGGGAGGAAAGGAAAAATAAAGAAACACCAAAAAAGCAGCTGCACTGATTTTGTTTCTCTCACCCCAGTTGCTTTCTGTTTTGATCCGTTGTGTCCCACAACTTGATAAATGGTTAAATTAAAGACGGTACTTGAAATTGAAGTGTGAATGAATTGCTTCATTAGCGTTTGCAGGCTCCATTATAGAGGAAAAGTACACAACTGAGGTTTGACATAAAAGTAAACCGTGTTTAGGGTACACTAAAAACCACAGTGATGTTTCAAGCATAATCTTGCAAACTAATACAAGTCAGCTGGAACACATTAGCTGTTTCTGGCTGTCAAAACAAGGCATTTAGAGAGGTATTTCTCTGGCTAAAAATCAAAGACGAAATTGCCATTGTTACTGCTAAAGTTCTGCAATTGGCCCTAAGTTACAGGTGAGGGCACTCTAAGCAAAAATAAAACCTTAGGACAGGCTAAATGCAGATACATTTAAAGTGAAATATCTTTAAAAGGCACAACAAAAACGTGCTCACTGACATTTCAAATCATGGAACAGTAACTCCCAAGCTGAAAAGCGTTTTATATTTGGAATATAAATACTATTATTTAGAGACTAATTGAAACTTTTCCCTAGAAAATGTATATTATATACACATGCATATAGACATTTGAAGAAAATTGCCTAAATATAAAAAAATCATATAATCAAAGAGGATTACATATGAAAAGTTAAATCTGCTGCCCAGTGCACTTGAATCAGGGAACAGTCTGAGATATAACTGTACAGGAAGAGGAATGAAAATACGAGCTCAGAATTTTTCCTCTATGTTTATCAAATCTCACTTGATAACACTGCAGGAGGCCTGATATTCTAAGGCAGCTCCATTTTTTCTAAGTAAATGCAACTGCAGAACATTTCTGTACTCGTTTTCATGTATGTTTCTGATACAGTAAAGTACATTACACACAATTATTTGAAGTTTAAATTGTAGGGGTTTTTTTTCTAAATTGTTAAATGTTGCTTAAAAATTAGAAATTAGTATGGTTTTTGTCTTATTTTACTAATTTGAAAGGTATTTCAAAAGACAGCTACCTTGATTTTTCTATAAGATATATCATTTCAGCTCAAAATACTTAACTGAATTGAGCAGGAAAAAAGGCCATTTTTAGTCACTGATGTAAATGACATGATTTTAAAGAACACTCAGCATCAAACTGCTTCTCTGATAGTTAGGGAAGCACTTTTTCTATTTAGTTGCCTCAGCACATAATCCAAAGTTCCAGTGAGAAATGAATAAGGCCTTTATTTACAAATTTTGAACAGAGTTTGGACCCTTACTTCATAATAATTTTTTACAGTCTAGGATATGGAAAAACTGAAATCTAATGCATTTTTCTGGAATGACTGGTAGGAAAAAAATGCAGACTGCATTGTCTGAAAATTGGTATGAGACAAGTGAAGATGATGGCATGGTGCATGCACAAGAGTGCAATCTTATATTTGGCTTCCTCTGAGTAAAATTTTTGAAAATAAACAAAGAAAAAACCCTTCCAAGATTATGAAGGAAAGAAAAAGAAAAAAAACCCAAACCCCAAACCAAAAGCCAGAACCCAGACTCCGGGATTTTAAAACTCATGAGACTTCCAACAGTTTGCAACCTTGAGCTATTAATGCATTACACCAATCTACTACATTGACTTTAATGAAACTGTGTAAGTGGAAAACCGCTGTACTGAAGAACTTCATGCAGAGAAGACAAATGGAAATACTTGACTCAGTTACCAGAAGTCTGTCATCCTTACTGAAGCACTAGACATTAGGTGTGAAACCTAAGCTATTAAAATTTTCAACTAATCCAGTGTCTGCAGGCTCTGTGACACTGGGCTATAAAATGCCTAAAGGTTTGGATCTTGCCTGACATTTAAACCCATCGGATACAAAAATGAACATAGTCACCTTGGCAGAGGGATCCACAGCGGGACTCACTTCTGAAACTTGGGATATCGGGCTGATTTTCCCATAGATCTTTACGCAGCCTAAACACAAAGGCTCGTAAACTCGAAATCTAGTAGGTCAAAGTCATCTACTAGTAGGGCCAAAACAATACACTGGGTGCCTAAGTGTTTTGCTCAATGCCTTTCTTATTCACAGCAACACTGGGAGACCTGTCTAACCCCAGGACGGCCCCCAGGATCCCAAGACAGGGAGCACGGTTGTCTGTAAAACACATGGTGAGGGTGAGGAAGCAGGAGCATGATGATGATGGAGTTGCCTACCCCCAGAACACTGCAAGAAGACACTTCTTTTCAGGGAATCCGATGATTACCAAAAATCTCCTCAAATGTCCAAAGCCTACTCCTCTCTCCTAAAAGCAGACAGCTTGCACATCTGTCAGAAAGATGATGGTCCTTTTTAATTTAACTATTCTAGACTACCCCGTTTTCACTCTCAGAGGTAATTCACCTTTGGAGTCCCACAACCCTACGCTACAGCAAGTACAATGCCTCAGAATCACCCCCAGTAGATTTGGGACTCGGGTCTGCCCAGGTGAATTAAAATGGTTTAAACTCTGTTACGCAGTTGACAGAGCTCACTCCGGTTCTTGTCTGCCCTTCCTTTCAAGAGAAAGCCTTAGGTGCATTTTGGGCAGAAGCTCTTCCTGCGTGGGTCCTAACACATTGCGGCTCTGGTGGAGGAGGAGCTGGTGTCCCACGTCCCACCTGCCCTTAGCCATGAGCTTGCTACCAGGTTGCCTCAACCTGTTGACAAGAATGTGCTTCCCGATATGCGCCGAAACAAAATTTGAGGTATTTGGGGTAAGAAAAGTGCCCCTATAGAATTTAAGTCTCCTCAATGTTGGGTGGAAGCTGGGAAGAGCTTCTTTGGACTACAATTCGGACCTGGTTTCCAAGGAGGTGTTATTCCTAATGACATAGTTCTCTCTATGCATTGCTCCTCAGTGAATGAGAATTGTCGCGGTTTAAACCCAGCCAGCAACTAAGCACCATGCAGCCGCTCACTCACTTCTCTAACATTTTTAAAGCATAAGTACGTATAATGTGCTCAATGACAGAAAAACCAGAAAACAATGGCACAGTGAGGCAAACACAAGTTTTGTTTCAACTCAGTGCAGCCAGGCTATCACCCCAGATTTCATGTTTTGAGAGCAAGCGAGCCCTACTTTCCTACACAAATATTTTAGGTTAAACCTCTAACACTTCGCAGGATTTTGATGATGTTAAGTGAAAGGTTTGAACAGCTACAGTTACAGCAGAACTACAAAAAAACCTAAGCAATGCCTTGTTTTTGCAATGACAAAAAAGTAAGGGATAAAAAAACCCACAAGTTGTCACATACATTTCAACATTTAACAAAAATATATTTTCTTTCGTACTTGTTTTGCAATAGAAACAACTCAATATGAATGTAGACATTTATCTGATCCATATTCTTTCCACAAAAGTGGAGTGTTTTTATACAAGTAAATTTCGCTGACTCTTCCTTGCAAATGAAGATTAAACAGTCGGTATTTATCAAACAAACGATGAGAACACTGTCTGATAAAACACAAATTAAAACTTATTGCCTAGATTAAAAATATCTGTAAAATTATTTTGGTGGCACCTACTGGTATTATTTAAGGGTCTAAGTTCCCAGAAAAAAAAATAAATATAGGCCTACTTTCCTACCTTCCCTCTTCCTCCACCATCCCCCTTGCTGCCACCAAAGGAGCCAAGGACCTCAAAATTATTATTGATGCAAGTGTCCTGCAGATCATATACTTTCTAGGGCCCTCAAATATATCCATGTATTACTGATCATCCATCTTCCAGTTTCAACTCTTCTTTACTCCAAAGTGGTGAAAGTGGGATTTTTAAGTAATAATTTCAGATAACTCAGTTCAACTGTGGCAATTTGTGACGGATGAAACTTCATTTTCATTGGAAACTATTTTAATTGTGTATGTAACCCCAAAGAGAAGGTCACTCAAATCACGTGTATAACACCAAACAGAAGGTCAGTTTGCATCAGAACAGAACTAAAGAAACTCCCTCCAAGTAGATTCACAAATAAGAAGTCCCAGATATTTGATATCAAGCTCTGTGACAAGTAATTTATTTCCTGAAGGATACAAGACCACTGACAGTGGGGAAGTGGCATAAAGAGTGGAGGTTTGCCAGCAATGCTCTGCCGACGTCAACTGCAACAGGAGGAGAACCTCAAGGCAGAAGGATGACTCTGCCTCAGCCAAGAAACCATACATTTTTGGAGATTATAAGCGCGCGGAAGGAAGTAATTGGCCTAAGAGATGGCACTCCTTATGCCATGGGTGCCTAAATGCTCCAGGGGAGACATCTCCTTTACTTCAAGGCTTTACGCAGTTTTGAGTCAGCAGCAATATTTATCTAACACTAGCACAGATTCACTACCATTGATCAAAAAGTAAAATACCGTTGTCATGTTCTAGCACCCATTTCCAAATCCCTCCTGATATTTTGTTTGGTTCAGCCAGATTTACTTTATTTAATTTGTTTAGGTTTGCAGGCCTGCATGACGAATAAAGCGGAATTAATTTGTTGTCTCTTGCGGTGAAATAAGCTACACATGTGTAAGGAAAGAAGAGCTTTTTTAGTAAACCAAAGCATTATCTTAGCAAGACTAAGTATGCATATCATAATAAACCAAGTATTCATGCAAATTAATGTCTGGAAAAAATGTCTGATTTTTAGGCTAAGACAAATGTACGCTCACACATTTCTACATCACATAAATGCATTTAGTAAATGGCTAAAGTAACAATGCAGCTTACCTATCATAATTTTTACGTATTTAAATAGTTTATTTTCCTTGGTTCTGCTGGATTTTTCTCTTGCCCTAGCTGGAAATGTAATTGAAATCTTTAACTTTGTCTGTTTATGGAACCACAGAAAATGAGGTACTTGCTATTGTAAAGAAGACAAATAGAAGAGTTAAGTAACAAAGTAATTAAATGTCAAATTTTTGAAGGCTGCATCCCAAATAGTGAGAGGAGTAAGTAAAAAAGCTGGAATTGGTTTGTTTATCATTAAGCAACTGTATTACATGTTTTAAAAGGTGTGTATGTGGGTGCACACTGCAGACAGACGACATATCATTCCTTCAGGACAACTATGCGTTAGGATTATTAAATGCTAATACAATTATAACAGTCAGATACCACATTCTCTCAAGATACGATGCTGATATTCCACAGATGCAAAATGATTAGTAAACTTAACACATACAATTCTATAAAGAAGGCTAGAGGTTGCTTCTAAGACTACCTAATATAACAAATTAAATTAAATTAAAGATGGACGGGCTCTTAATGGATGAAATTTATTACAGTGAAAGAAAAAGGAAAAGATACATCCAAGAAGATGTGAAGAATTTTCAGATGGACTGACTGAAAAACTTTCACTGGAATATTCTTTGGTGCTTTTATACTGAAATTTTTGTTTCCTCTTTAATATGATGTTGGTCTTAACAAGTCATGTCAGCTTTAAAATATGCCTGAAGAACAGAATGAAGCATGGTGGCAAAACAATTTATGAAACGATGCATAAATAGCCTGTGCAGTTTCCCTATGAGACTTGACAAAACTTACTGGCTTCTATCCAGACATCAAAATGTAATTAAGTATGATTTGTTATGTATATTCATGGATTATTCACATCTGAATACTTTTCTTGCTTGAACTGCATTAGTGTATTTGGTCCTGATCTACCAAATATTTTAAGTGAAAAATTAAATTAGAGCAACTTTTCCTGGAGGAAATCAGTTTCTTTGTCTCTCTTTCTACAGATGTAATAGTTTGAGACATTGGATTAGTGTTAGACCATTGATCTAAATATTTAAAGTAGTGACAGATGGTGCCAATACAACACACAGTGTGATGCTGCAGGAAGGAGAGCCCAGCTATGGGAGCAACACCAATATTCCATATGTTCAGGTTGGTGGTGAACACTTTAAAGAGAAAATTATTTGGTCCCAACAGCGACACAACTGCCACAATTCCTACATAAACCAACAAGTTGTCAAGCTAGTTCAAGAACCACCCCGTGCCAAATCTCTACATTTTCAGACCTTTGTCAGGACACTGTTTTGAAATACACAGAAAAATGGCTCCGCTGAGCCAAGAGAAGCTCCACTTTCTCTCATTTGTAAAACCGCAAAATTTCTCACCTTTAAACTCCTGCCAGATTGGCCTTAACCTTTTCTGTGTTGATTTAGTAGGCGGTAATTTTTGTTTAAATAAGCGGTATCTGATGATTGCTTCTAGCAAAAGGAGAAGAGAAGCATTCTCCCCTGGCTCCGCTTTTCCCTCCCTTTGTCTGCTCCGTGTAAATACGTTGCTTTGTAAATGTTCTGCAAATCTCAGTCTGGCTCAAACAACTTTTACAAGACATTAAGAAAAAACCCAACCTCCACAGCACACCCCTCCGCTGTGGGTGTCATCTTTGGCCATATGGCCAACAAACACATTACTACTGCTGCCTGTACTAAAGTATAAAGTACGCTTGCTTTAACATTCCTATGTACCACAAACTCTTCCCTCCTCTAAGGCTTCATTTGGCCCACTTTATGGTGACTAATACCAAATTTGCGACCCTTTAATGTAGCCACATTTCCACAAAACTCCCTCCGTGTGGTAACTAACACAGCGGGAGGTCAGTCACCGGCTAAGGACGCTCAGGAGCCGTAACGCCACCAGCGTTATTTTTGCTGTTTGTCATATTCTGCTATCAAAACCTAAAAGGTGTTTACAAATCCTATGGACCGTTATGGTCTGTTCACTTGTACAGATATGCTGGAAGAGTGGAGAAAGGAAAGGGACTAAGTACCAGGATTTGTTCTAGAATAAAAATAAATACAGTTGGTAAGGGTATTTAGGTAGAAAGAAATGCACCTAGTCAGCAAGAGAGTGTTGTAACAAAGTTTTAAGCAGAATGCAGAAAAAAAATCCATTTCAAAAAGGAAAAATCATCCAAAACTTTTTTTTGCCTTTGAGCTACCTAAATAATATAGTCTAATTTTATTTGTTTATTTATTTATTAAAAAATGCTTAGCATCCTGTAACTATGGTTACAATTTGCCTTGCTGAGTGCATCTTTGTTAATGTCCCCTTGCTGTAGTAATGCTTCCTTCACCATCTGGCAGTGGCAATTTTCTTGCTTGAGTGAAAATTCCTCCAAAGTATAAAAATCAGGCCATTTATTTTTAGAGGGCTGACTGCCCCAGCTCCTATGGACCTGCAGAGTCCCAGTCAGAACCTCTGTAAGTTCAGTTATGTGATTTTGGTATCTTAATGAAGGGGATAAGCAGCAGTGTAAAAAATGATTGAGTTACAAAGCTCACCAGTTGCCCTCTTGCCTTTGATGGTGAAGGTTTATTTTTCAAACTCTTTCAAGGAGTGATGTTTTCAAAACCACATACTCCATCTCACCTCCTTTGCTTCACAGAAAATCAGTGGTATTAAGCAGATGGCAAAACGAACTCCATTATTAATAAGACAGGTTCCAAGAATATCGCACGAAGACTGGGAAACCTTTGGTTTCCATGGTAAATCATTTGACTCTAATGCACTTAATCAACATGTTTAACATTCCATACTCAGTGGGTCAATGAAAATAATGTAATCACAGTTATTAGGTCAAATAAATAAGACAAGAACTCAGAAGAACAGTAAAATACCGAATATGTACTGCTAATGAGCCAGGTTGGACAGACATAGAAGCAAGAGTCCTTTCGATCATGGGCCTCCCTCCTGTCTACATTTTGACATTTCAGTAACACTTCAGAATTCTGCTCTAAAGTAGAAAACAGTATAATTGCATCACAAGTATAAAATAAGCATTATTTTTCAGTTAGAAATAATACAAGTGTTACTGAACATTTAATTACATTAAATTCCTCTGGCCGTGCTTCTATTTTGTGTATCTGCTTATTAAAAGTCAGTTGATTGATAAATTATTTATGTATTAGACATTTTCTTCAAAATTGCATAAAACCAGCCAAATAACCGTGCTGGTTTTGGGAGGAATACAGGTAACCACCAGACTGATGGTAGAGCTTAGGATACATTTGATACATATTTATTTATGTCTTTGGTGTACATGAAGAGTATAGACCAGACATAAACACGGGACCACTTTTTTCCAGATCACTTATGCAAGCATGTGCTGCTGTTGATTTCTCCTTTCACGGGCTCGGAGCGTAAGACCAGAGAGTGCTCTTCTGCTCTGTGCAGTGAACGTATAAGACAGGCTCCTTTACATGCAAAAATTTGCTTTCTACGTGTGTTCATACACAGACAAATCTCCATCTCAGAGTGATTTTTTTTTTTTTCTTCCCTGAAAGTAAATGTTTTCAGAAAGAAAAGGAATTGACAGTAGAAGCTCAGGCTGGCATTTGGAAACAACAGAGAGAGTGGCACGTAGCTTGACAAGAAACATGTTGATGGAAGAAATGCATTGATGGTCACAACAGGAGAGTTGAGAGACTGCAAAGACTTTCATTTTCTAGGATGATTCTGTAGGGTTTGAATGCTTTGTAGAACAGATATGTTTTAAACAGCATGTTTAACATGAACATTTGAGAAAGAATCTGAACCCCCCC
>JAOBAS010000008.1:3114619-3128797 GCA_025311575.1 Elanoides forficatus | reverse complement strand
GGGCTGAGGTGGGGAGAGGAAAGAAAAAAAGGAGGAAAAAGAAAACCTAGAGAAGTAATATTTAAATAACATCCCCAGCAAGGGCAACACTTGGAATATGGATACCCCATTTAAGATTCACTTGCTACAAAACTTAACAGGAGGTACTTTTTAACCTTGGTGTCCATACCCCAGTGAATGTTGATTATCAGGCTCTTTTTTGGTCCAACGATAATATATAGTAAAATGGCAAAAAATTGCCTTTTTGTCTTAACTGGAGGATTAGCTATTCTATAACGGATGCACATGCCTGTCAGCTCATCTCCAAACATTCAGTCCTGCTGCAGAACAGAACACATTTAGATTCAGACATGCCCTATGCACAGGGAAACTACCCCTCCCAACTCTCCCTACAAAAAATTTTACATCAAAGATGATCAAAGGACTGGGAAACCTGCCAGGAAAGGCTGAGAGAACTGGATTTGTTCAGCCTTGAGAAAAGAAGGCTTAGGGGAGACCTTGTCACCATGTGCCAGTATTTAAAGGGTGGCTACAAAGAAGATGGATCCTCCCTTTTTACAAAGAGTCACATGGAAAAGACAAGGAGTAACGGGTACAACTTACTGCTGGCAACGTTCCAATTGGACAATTTTGAAATTGGAAAATTTTTCACAATGAGAACAATCGGCCATTGGAATAATGTCCCCAGGGAAGTGTTGAATTCCCCAACATTGGACACTTTCAAGATTTGGCTGGACAGGGTGCTGGGCCACCTTGTCTAGTCCGTGCTTTTGCCGAGGTTGGACCAGATGATCCTTGCTGTCCCTTCCAACCTGGTATTCTATGATTCTATGGGACCTTTTCTTTTACAGAGTGACATTAAAAATGCCACACATCGTGCAATAAACTATAAAAAAAAGCATCACCTTTAGAGTGTATTGAGACTCCACTTAAGCATACCTCCCACATCTTAACATTTTAATTTGCAACAAATATTTGTAATTAAAATTACTGTAAAATAAGCAGAATGACATTACTCAACAAAAGTCAATGTATGATTCACCACACAATACTGTTTTCCATAGCAACTGCTGCAAAAAAATTATTATTACACATGCACACTCATACATATATGTACAATCATAAAAGGAAAGCTAATCCTCTATTGTTTCCAAATGATGTAGCCAAAAACCTAGGCCATATGCAGGGAAAATGAAATTTAAGAAGATCTGCTTAGAACAGATAGCTAGTTTTCCTTTTTTTTTGGCAGTGGTGGGGTGGGTGGTGTTTGTGGCTTTTTCTTTTAAAGAAAATGAAGAAAAGCATTATTCAGATCCAGCAAACAGTTGATATAGGAAAGGAAAAAAAAAAAAAAAATCCCCAAACTCAGCCATTGGTTTCTCCCATTCCCATACTGCATTTTGGATTTTTGGCGAAAGTTCAGATTAAATTCTCTTGAAGATTATTGGAAAATACTGGAAAATTTTCAGCATTTTAATTAAGTTTTACTTTGAAATGTTACATAAACTAGGATTCTTCAGCCTCGACAATACTACTGTGGATGGGAGCATTAAGAGTCTTCTGTAAACTCAGAAGTGCCGTAGAGAAGGTGAAAAGAGAGCAAATGTACAAGAACTATGACACCAAATGAAGCTGGGAGAGGGCACGTACGAAAGAAAATTCAGTGGTCACTTGGTCACTGGATACTGTTGATAAATCAAGGCACAAACAGGCTGCAAAACTGATTTGACCAGTTCTCAGGCAAAAATTCCGAGTCAAATTAAATTAAAATATACTGACTCTGGAAGCCCCTGAACTTTCTGTCATTGGAAAAATGACTTGCTGGAAAAACTAACCCTACCTGCCCCCCACGTTTTTATTGTTCCCCAAATACCTATTACTGAGCGATGCCAAAGAGAGCTAGGTGGACCTTCGGTTTCAACAAGCAGAGTCATTTTTAACACCATCATTGGTCCCAAAGAAGCAAATACCCAACATAACATCTGGGAAAAACCAAGCGAGCACAGCTCCGGCCTGAGCAGAAGCCGTCACCGTGCCGTAAGGCGCGAGCCTGGGTCCACTTGTGGCAGGGGGAAGGCAGAGCGGACCTCAGCCTGCCTCTCCCTCCTCCTCTCGGCACGAATCTGGACCAGGAGGAGGCACGCAGAGCACACGGGAAGAACAGTCGCGCTCCCACAGTGTGCCAGCGATGACCGTCCTTCAGTTGATTATACGCCAATATATTTTTAAGGTCCATCGCGAACCTGTTCACAAGAGGTATTTGCTTTAGAAAAGCAAAAGTCAGCGTTGGTTTTAGCAATACAAAGTCAGCTCGATAGAAATAATCAAATACAAATAATCTCGCAGCAAAGCATACAAGTAACACTACTAAAACCCAAGAGGCGCGTTGCCACGCGTACGTGCTGTTGGCCAGCAGACTGAACCAAAACCTGCTGCTAACGCTGGAAGGATCCAAAGAGCCTGCAACGAGCTTTGGAGGAAGGTCTGCGCATGGAGAGCTTCGCGGCTCTCCCCGAACGGTCGGCTGCAGATGTTTCTCTTCTCTCAGAAAACAGGACAACGAACAAAAAAAACCCAACAAAACCATACTAAGATGACAAAACCTGATCAAAATACTATACGATGAGGTGCTTGAAAAATGGTATTTTTAAACGAGCAGATTTGATTTGAGTTAGTATTCCTTTAAACCACTTACTGCATGCTAGTAGAAATTTAGATGATTAATATAGCTTGGTATTAATACTCAAAGCACTAAATGTGCTCTACAAGAATTTGGTTTAAAGAGATGTACAAGTTCCAGAAGGTGAGGGTGCAAACTGTGGAACACATCCTAAAATAAAATAAACAGCAGAGGGAGGAAGCAAATGCCTTCTAACAAAATCACTCTATTTTTAAACCAGTCCCATTTTTATGTCTTTTACATACATATTTCATTTTTCTCATTTGGTAGAGAAAATACAACAGTCTCTTATCAATCGTTCACATTTCTAGGCTCAATTTCCCTATGGCATACAGCTCATTAGGAAATGCATTAATATTAAATTATCTTTTTCTTCAAGTATATCCTGTCATTAAGTAGAGGGTTATTACTGCCTTATAAATACATACTGCTTTATCACCAGAAAACCTAGAATTGGGGGGAAAAAAAGGCTTAACCATAAAGGAATATTATTTCTCTTTTTTCAGCAGTCAGTTTGCAGTGGAGGCCTTGCTGCTGACTCTTAAACGTTTATCCTCATTGCTTACAAATACGTGCTCTCAGCTTTTTAAATAAACAGCGTGACTGTTCTGTGTCACCGTGATGGAACTCAGGAAAAGAGAGCAATTCAAGAAATTAGTAATATTGAAAGCTGGCAACTTTTTTTTATTCCATTAAGAATTTGACATCAGGCACTATTTGCATTTAAATATTACAGCTGTTCCTGTAAAATTGCTACAGGCTGGTATTAGTTATGACCACAGGCTGCTGTAACACAGGAGGGTTTCACGAGAGAACGCTGCTGCTTGCACGTTTCACTCTGTCGGGACAGCGAAATACCTCGGTGTCCATTAGACGAAGCTCCAGGTGAAGCTTGGCAGCCAGGACGACAGAGCACGCCGACACCTCACGGGAGACAGACAGTCCTGGACGTTGCAGGGAGCAGATACTCCTGCAAATTTCTTACGGGCGCACAGACGTAACCGTAGCTTTCATACTGCGCTGCTGGTTCTGAAGCAGGTCAGTAGTACCTCTACGGCTACCCCTGCTACTCTTAGACCTTCGTCCAGAAGCTGCGAGCGTGCCCCGGCGACTCGTAACCTTGCAGCGAAACCCTGGGGGTGGCTCTCGTGCTACCAAACGTGCCTAGCTAGGCACTCCGGCAGGATTCGGCATTGGTGCTTCCTCCCTTTGGTAGGAGAGGCGACCAGTGGTGAATGCAATGGCCCAAGACCTTTTTCTTAAAGCAAGGGTGTTTAGGAATAAATTACGTCAATGAGAAGTACTAAAGCAGAAAGAGGTCTACATGGATGTCTATTTACAGGACGCCAGCAGTGCAATCGGAGGCATGACTGTAATAGACACAGATTTATTCAGGCCAATCCTGATTGGGGTCATCCTGACACCCGCAGCAGTGACGTGGGAGAAATGGATTTCGGTGGTGAGCACACTCAATCAATACCAGTCAAAAACAAGCAAGAAGAAAAAAAAAAAAAAACCACTACCAAAAAAACAAACCCCATGCCCTCTTGCTATCAATGACCTAAAGGAGAAAACCACTGCAAAAATATCAGTTTTTCCCTTACTCAATATAAACCATTAGCATTACCAGTACTATCAAACTATTTCATTCCCAGCAGTGACCCAGAGATCTGAAATGAGAAAACAAGCAGAATCTGTTTTTAATTTATTAACAAGGAAAGAAACTCTTCCCTCATTCTCCTCTTAAAGAAAAGCAGCTGTGAAGCTTTATTTGACTGTATTTCAGCTTTGGAGTCAAAATAGCCAACTGCCACAGGTATTGGGAAAATCAGTTAATGTATTGCAAAATTTATGTAAAACAACACGTAAAGGGAAGTCAAATGCTCTTAATTGTTCTCTGACGCACTTTCCTATGGGCAGCAGCAGGGAAATAGAAATAGCCTACTAAGAAGAATACATAAATATTCTATTAACGGACACAGGTAGGGAGAAGCATCTTCATTTGTTTCCCCTATCCCGGTTCCTCATCAAGATCACATTAATCGCCCCGTAGCCTCCAATAATTACACACAAGATTGTATTCAAATTCATAATTTTCAAACACATTTACCACCAACCTTTTTAATATCCCCCCCAAGACATATATACACCCTGAAGCGCAACATTTTCCAGCTTGTTACAAATTTAAAATTTTTCAGAATATTAAAACAACTCCCTATTCCCCTTTCACCTGGATCCAAATCTCTGGTTTGAGTAGGAGAACAGCATAATAAGTAGAAGAACAGCATAACAAACGTGACCCAGCAATGCATGCTTGCAGCCCAGAAAGCCAACCGTATCCTGGGCTGTATCAGAAGAAGCATGACCAGCAGGTCAAGGGAGATGATCCTCCCCCTCTGCTCCGCTCTGGTGAGACCCCCCCTGCATCCAGCTCTGGGGGCCCCAACATAAGAAGGACATGGACCTGTTGGAGCAAGTCCAGAGGAGGGCCACAAAGATGATCAGGGGCTGGAGGACCTCTCCTAAGAGGACAGGCTGAGAGAGTTGGGGTTGTTCATTCTGGAGAAGAGAAGGCTCCAGGGAGACCTTATAGCAGCCTTCCAGTACCTAAAGGGGGCTACAAGAAGCCAGATAGGGACTTTTTATAAGGGCAGGGAGTGATAGGACAAGGGGTAATGGCTTTAAACTGAAGGAGGGTACATTTAGATTAGATGTAAGGAAGAAATTCTTCCCTGTGAGGGTGGTGAGGCACTGGCACAGGTTGCCCAGAGAAGCTGTGGCTGCCCCATCCCTGGCAGTGTTCAAAGCTGGCTTGGATGGGGCTTTGAGCAACCTGGTCTAGTGGAAGGTGTCCCTGCCCATGGCAGGGCGGTTGGAAATAGATGGTCTTTAAGGTCCCTTCCAACCCAAACCATTCTGTGATTCTTTGATAATTTACAGCATGAACTTCACCATCTATTCAACTCTGATACCAGAAGCAGAGTGCTTTCAGATAGCTTGTTTGGGGAATTACACATCAAACACAGCTTTTTGGCTTTTTGTATGCACTACAACCGCAGTCCGGCAAGGCCGTGGAAGCAACAGAACAAGATCAGACTGCGCACAGTCTCCTAGTAAAATTTAAAATTTTGAATGAAACCCAAAACTAGTCTCAATAAAGAAACCGCAATACAGCCCTGGAACCTGCCCTGCTCCAGCCTCTTTTTCTTTGGGCCTTTGAGGCACCGCATGGGGAAAAACCTCCCATGATTCAGCCGCAGCTTTACACGGTCCGCGTCGACGGTGCAGGACAACACCACCGTCAGCAAGACAGAAGTGAAAAGGGAATGGCAGAAGAACAGGAGCGGGAGCTCCTGGCCTCTCCTGTCGGGCAGGACTTTGCACCCCCTTGGCCAGTGAAGAAGCGCGAGCAGACCGAGCAGAGGCTCGCTCTGGTGCGGGCTGCTTTGTGCAGGGGTCTGTGAGCAAATTTAGTCCCCAACGGTCTGATCAGAGAAAGCAGCAAAAGCCTGCAGGAGCCACAGACGTCTGCTCGCCCTGTGTCTTTTCACCGATCCCTCCAAGACAAGGTACCGTTGATGCATCTTCTGCTGCTGCTCTCCACATGCACGCAGAATACCTCTTAGCCCCCTCCTCCCACCGCTCATTTATTACAGAGCTTTCCTGGCCCTCTAAGACCGATACCCACCATTCCTCTGCCTTAAATAAAGAACCAGACCAGCACACGCTACGCTATGTATTTTAAAAGTTGTTTGAGCCAGAAGGCAACGGGATTTTGCCGAGCACGGGTACGAGCAAACCGGCTCCCGTAGGGATGCAGGAGGTACCGCAGGTCACTCTCCCTCCACCGAACTCCGTATGCTGCAGTGCCGGCCATGCCAAATCACTGAACGTGTGTGCTTGTCCCCAGCAAACATCACCTTCTGGAAGAAAGCTGATCGCAACAGCAGTTTAGCGTCCATAATCCACACGTGCTACAGCCCAGCATAAAGTAGCTGAGGAATTTTCAGCTATTGTTGCTCTAGGATTTGCTAAAAGTCCTCCCAGCTAAGAGAAAGACTATTTGGTAAGTATCCTTGCCTTTCAAATGGAAAATTTAAAATGGGAATTTCAGAGGACAGATCATGAGATGCTATTACACAATAAGATGTCTGATCCTTGTTTCTAACAAATATCTAGCAGCACTTTAAAAAATAGGCAATGATTGCAGAATAAAACCAGGTACTCCATTTTCTTTAAATCACCTGCATGCATCTGGTAAAATTAACACATTATTAACTCTTGAGTCGAGTAGAAAGAGGGAAAAAGGGTAAAAGATGCATTGAGAGATTTCCAGGGGAGAAGCAAGAGAGTGAGACAAAAGCATCCCTGTACTGAATAGACAACCTGAATTTAGTCAGCATCATACTGTGACAATAAGCGTGGTTTAAATGCTGCGATACAGCCATGGCCGCTTCAGTCCGTTCCACCAACTGTACTTACAAACCCTGGGAGAAGTACAGCACCGTGAAAGAAGGTGAGCTGGGGGTGACTCTGGAGACCACCGTGCTCGAAGTTGTACGTATCTTTTTTATATGTGTTCTCAGAGCTGATTTTCAGGTGCAGTCGGAGGAGACAACATCCTAATACTAGGGACAAGTATTTAAACGACAGGGAGATCCTTCCAAGTTACAGTAAGATCTTTCACAGCAGACAGGGAAAAAATAGTGGTGCTACTAGCACTGCTGGCAGGTTTGTTTTTTAAAGATTGAGTAATTGTGCTGAACTGCCATATTAGCCCCATCCTCCCTCCTTCCCTTGGAGGAGCAGGCTCACGTCATCCCAGTTCATTGGGAAGCTACTGGTCAGGGGTTAGGGAATGTCCTCCAAAGTACCTCTGAGCAAGGAACTAATTTAATGCAGGCATCTCTATTTCATTCCTTCATCGTTCTCTCATCATTAACTTTCTGTAATGTTTGTCTAAATCCCCTTAAGAATTGTTCCTATATTGGAAAGTAACTATGACTCTGACAATTATGCTGATTTTATTTGCCTTATTCAGCTGTTCTGTAGTGAAAAAAAGTTTAGTTTCTGTAAGAAAGACTTAGTGGTCAGCAATTATTATAATTTTTTTTTTCCAGCAGTGTTTTAAGCTCTGTACTATTTTTACTTCTGATTACTAACATATTTAGTTCTTGTTTCAAAGTGATTATGCCTAGAGAAATTTATCTCTAGGTTTTGGCTTGCATAAACTTAAAAATATCTGATGATCTCATACAGAGGAGAGAGGGAAGTAGTAAGACTGTATCCCCTTAATGCAACAAAAGCAGCCAGGGCAAGGGGCAGGACAAGGAAGAGCAGAGCAGCAAGCCTTGGTATACTACATTTTCAGAACGGATAAATGTGCGCAAATAATATATTTGTGAAAACTTAATTCCAAAGACAGCCAAGCACTGAGAGGGAAAACAAAAGCATCTCATAAAGATGCCGGCAGCTTTATAAATGATGAGCAATCTTTTTAAGGGTTTTGTGATGTGATTTAAAGAGTTATTACCTTACAAGAAATCCAGGGAACAATGTTCCTGTCTCCAACAACATAATTATTAAACTGAGATATGTACCCAGTTTCAAAGGCATCGGTGAGCAGTCTCCTTCTGCCTCTCAGAAATGCAGGTAAAAACCAAGAGGCCATAAGGTCTTTTAATCTCCAAGCTTGTGTAAAACAGAGCAGCAGACCGGAGCTTCAGTAAAGCAGCTGGTTCTGAGGGTAGGCTTTTGGTACGGTATTAATTGGGGTGATAGGCCAGAGTTCTGCAAAAGCATCTGAATTCACTTTAACTTCACCCAAGTGAACAGTCCCAATGAAATCTGAACTTTATGAGAAAGCCTCAGATACCGGTACCTTCATGCTTGGAGATTATTAGCAGGAGATACGGTATGGGAGAAAGGTGTTTAAAACACATTTACATAAATAAAATTCAAGAATAGCAGCCCTGCTTCTAGCAGCATTCATTACAGTCTGCTGAAAATGAGACTGTTACCACAGTAACCAAGCTAATATTGGCTTTCCAGCTTGCAGGCATTAAATCCCTTAAATGCAGGTGCAAAGGATGAATTCACAGTTTTGGAGCAGGTGAATTTTCTCTGCCAAAAATGTCAGAAGTGGGAGAAAGAAGATGCCATACATTTTTATGGCAAAGACGTAGTAAATCAGTTGGGGGCTTGAGATAGTAATGAAATTTGGACTGGATGGAGCACAAGCTCTAAGTACACAATCGCATTGTTT
Source organism: Elanoides forficatus (assembly GCA_025311575.1). Classification (NCBI taxonomy): domain Eukaryota; kingdom Metazoa; phylum Chordata; class Aves; order Accipitriformes; family Accipitridae; genus Elanoides; species Elanoides forficatus. The sequence continues at coordinate 3,119,852 of JAOBAS010000008.1, read as the reverse complement.
TTACTCAGAAATAATGGGCATTATTTGGAGAGTTATTCTGGTGATGCTTAAGGTGAACTAGGATTCATTTCACTCCCTTTCAAGTGTAGGAATCACAATGAAAATATAGATTCTTTTCGGTCAAGTGAGCAGGTGAGGTCCTGAGTACAAATAAGCAGTAGACCTGTTGAGACAGAGCATTCTTTCCATGATTGTTTTCCGAGGGGAAAAAACTCAGGCTTGTAAACACCTATTATACTCTGAGGGAACTGTACTGTGCTAGCCTCTCCTACAAAAGAGGAGGTACAGATATGTTATATCTAGATGCAGGTTGTAGACATCTAATTTTTCCTAACTTAATGGTTAGTACGGAATTCCAGGAGAACCGCTAACTCTTCCTAGAATTATTTTCAAGGCACTCATTTTAACAGCGCTTTTTTTTTCCCCATTTATACATATATTGCTCTTTTGTCTTGTGCGCTAATTGCAGCCTAAAAAAAAAAAAAAACCACACACCCTTACAAGCTAGAAGTTTTGCAAATCACACAAAGAATCTACATATTCCAAAGAATTTCTAGATTTAATGTTCAATCTTTCAAAATGGAATTGCATTCTGGAATTAAATCGTTATTACATCATACTTTTAAAATAGACAAATATATGCATGTTCATACAGCATCTGAGTCTACTAACTGTATAGCTTCTAGCATCATCTCATGAGAAATCTTTGCAAGTCTAAGAACACGAACGTTTGGGGAACAGAAGCCAAAAGATGCTCGTCTCAGCCTCGGGGGCCGTGGATGACACCAGGATGCCCGAACCTCTCAAAGGGGCTGCGCTTCAGGTGAGGTTCATGAGTCACTTCTTTCCCTCACCCTCCGACTGACTCAAGCATTTTAAAATAGCTCAACAGAGGTAGACAGCCAGCTGGGAAAAGCCACCCTCGGAGCAGCTGGGGCAGGCTGGGTTGGCTTAGGAAAGTCTCCTGCCTCCCTCAGCGCACAAACTCACTCAAGAAGCTCCAGGTTGCAAGAACTGCGCTTTGGGGTAGCCAAGGTGACATTTCCCAACTCATCCGCCATTTTTGCAAAACTATTTCGGATAAGTTTGCTAAACCTTAGAAATAAATAATAAAAGAACATATGAGGAGGTAAATAACTGTGCTTGCATTGGTGTGGGCTTATCACAGATTTTACTTAGTGATTCACCCAAATGATTTTAATAAATCTTTCCTCTCTGAAGTTTGACTGTCAGAGATGACACTTCAGATTCAAGAAATCTCTGAAGCACATTAGATAGAGCAGTTGAAACATTTTTTTTTTTAAATGAGCAAAGGATAACCACAACAGGTTCTTATAACACAAATGTTGGTGCAACGTTCTCACTCAGTTTTCGTAAGAGTTGATGTCTTCGCCAGTATCTTCCTAGGGTTCCTCTTCAGGACCATGATCTTTTAAGCATCTATGATGGTCCACAGGGAGTTTCTGAATTAAGTCTTAAAACTTTACTATATAAAGGCTATTTAAAATACCAAACATTTAAATAACAGACATATTACTGAAGCATGACTCTATCCTGAAACCTATTTTTTCCCTTTCTCATATGATAGTAACACCTTGAAGACTAAGCAGCATGACAGAGTAAAGTCACTGTTTTACGAATCAACGCAGATCAGACAGACCTTTATAAATACTGCCAGCTGGTGTACTATAAACAAGAATCTATACTAATGGTTTATTATGCAGTACCTAAACATATACATAGCATGGCTGTTCAAAAAAAAATATGGTAGGGTGCTAGATGCATGGGAAAAAGGAATACAACACGCTAGCATTCAGCAGGAAATGCTCAGAAAGATTGTTTTTCTACCCTAATCTATGTTTTACTGATTTTTCAGAAAAATTTACAGGGAAGCATCCTACAAAGTGAATGTGTCTCAACCTGCTAATAAGTCATATAAACTACGTTTTCATTTTACTACCTCTCTTGCAATCTTATACCAGGAAACTCAAAGTTTTTGTGAGTAGTTCATCGTCCTGGTACACAAGCAGTGGTTCAGTGTGTGGAGGAACACCAAGATTCAAGCACTTAATGTCACTTACTGGCCCCTGTTCTTGCTTCTAAATTATTGATGTTCTCTGTACTGCTTTTCCCCCATTCACAGACAAACCATTTGTGCCAATGCACCAAGGACATTAAGAGTGTCCATTTGACAAATCATAGAATCATTTAGGTTGGAGAAGACCTTCAAGATCATTGAGTCCAACCATCATCCATGCCCACTAAACCATGGTCTGAACAAAGCACATCCAAATGTCAGTTCTTGCAGTTTGCAATGAAAGGTAAGTCAATATAACAGGTGTTTTGGCGAAAAGAAGGAAGTCTTGAATAAATCTTCACTTAAGATATCTGTTTTACTTCATATGTAATAGGAAATGTTGACCAGAATGCAAATAATTTTAAACTGAAATTAAGAACTGATTTCCACAAAATCTCTAACAGCTATTATCAGTTAGCTAATATCAATATTATCTAACATACTATTGAAACGTTGTGCCTTTAAGTAAAAACATTCACATTTTTGGCCTTTAATTTTTAATTATAAATTGATATAAAATATAATCCAGCAGCTTCAGGCTTTCAAAAATGTTGATTAAACACAGAAAGTTTTTGCAACTTCAGTTTCTCTGCCCCAGGGGCCTCAATATTAAACTCTGTTATTAAAGGAAAACTAGCTGAAGGTATAATAATGAGTTTAAGAAATGTAGAAAATACCCATAATATTTTTAAGAATGCCTATTAAATTAGAAGTCTTAATAAGGGCACCAAACCGATGCAGCATGGGACTGTTTAAAATCCAGACACCAAACACAGGTGATAGGGAATCGAGTGCCTTACAGAAATTCAGAAATACAGCCAGCAGGCAGAGCTGTCATCTCTGCATGACACGGCATCGCTGATGTTTTTGTGACAGGTCCCAGTCTTCATTATATTATACATAAAATTACTCAAGTAAGCATTCATCCTCTGATATCTTACTGACTGCAGCTCCCGGGGTGTCTTCAAGCTCTGACGATGAGCTCACGAGGTTGCAGTATCTCTATCAGCCTGTACTTCCATTTAAAGCGAACAAAAAATACCGACCCGTTGCATTTTCCAGCTCTCTTCAATGCATCATTACTATCAGATTTGTTGAACTTTGTCACTAACTCAGTGCTTTGTGGTCAATTCTACTGAACATCTTTAGTATGAGTTATCAAACCTGCAGACAGAAAACTGCTCTGTTTTTTTAGCTGGTGTTTAACTTCCCTTCTGACTTCGGCTTAAATAGGTAATGTGGGACTAGTGCTCTGACACCCTCCCAGCTTTCCTTAAAGAAGAACAATTCATTATTTCTGTCTTTTCTCCATCGTGCTTGATAACTTTATAATTCAAACTGATACCTCTGCAGGAATTCTGATATGTCAGAGCTTAGATGTTAACTGAACTACTTGCTATGCACATAATCTTTACTGGAGTGTCTAACAGTGTCTAACTGCTTCAGTCACTCAGTCTTTCCTTCCTAAATTAATTTTTTCTCATGATTTAACATTCCCTAAGAGTCTAGGTAATGTCAGTCACCTCAGCTATCACTTGTACGTAGAATATGTTCCATTAAATTAATGGAATGTATACTAAAAACACTGCATATAAATAAGCACTTTAAATTCCAGAACTTTGGCATTTTCCATCTACTTGTAGGAAAATAAAACTGCCTTTCAGCACTTCAGTGCAGTTATGATTTTTTTAAAAATCTAAACTTTAAATATTCTGGAAGATTTGACAGGTATATGTTGGTTTAACACTTGTCAGACAAATAAATAGTCTGAACCAGACACTAATTTCTGACTCTCTCAAATTTTATCATTTAAGAAACACTCACATAGTATATCAACATAGCATAAAGAACTCAATCTCGCAATTTTGCAAGCTGCCATGCAAGACAGCTAAGGGTCCCAACACTGCTTCAAGTAAAGGTGGTGTATTCTTGATGTGAAGAAATACTAAAATATTAACCTTTGAGTAAGACAACTGTTGTTTACCAACAATCTCCAAACACAGGCTTAGTTTATTTTCCCATTTCCTTCATCCGCCTCCAAAAGCCCTGCCTGTTTTCAAAGCTTCCTGCAACATTTCTCCACGATTACAATTTCCTTTAGCTCCACTGGTCATACAGTGTTATGACATATGATGGCATACAAGCTGCATCCATTACGAAAGCAACCACATTTTCCTTATCACCTTCACATTGGGTTTAATTTCTGGTAATATGGTAAGTCACAGATTCCTTTTGGATGTTATAGAGCGTGTTGTTGTGTTATGGAATTATTTCCTTACTCTACAGGAAGCCTGAAAATCCTATTTGTTTTAAAGGAAAATCTATATTGAAAATTTCTAGCTGAACTAATTTTATCAGTTGGGCTCTTAGCAGGCAAGAGTACCCATTTTTTTGTCAAGAGATTAAATAAATATACAACACAAAAGGAAAACAAAACGCAAGAATAAACAAAATGAAAGAAATGAAGCAAAATAAAAATACTCTCATTTTTATAAAAGTAAGAAGCTTCCTTCCCTCAAGGGGCTGTCACAGAACCGAGCTAAAATCAGACACGAGGGTCGCAGCGCACAGCCCGCAAGCGCTACGCCGCCCTCCAAAGCTTCTGCCGTATTCCCCTAACCTCCTCTTTCCCGGTGAAAAAACGCGTGCCAGCCATCATCCACGCACATTGAGACCCAGCTGACGTTAGCAGCTCCCCGATGTCACGCAGTGAGGCCAAAGGAGGGAAGAAACCCACAGAGTGCGGCTCTGGGGAGCCGTCCCCTCCACCCGGCTTGAAACAAGCGGCGGCCTGGAGGAGAAAGACGCCGCGTCAACAGGTTAGTGGGGCAAGCAAAGCCTTCCCCCGTAAGCCAGCAGAAGGATTCTTCTACCTCCACGTCTCTTACTGCAGTTTATTGTCCTTTAAAAGAAGAGTAATACTGGTTTACTTTGGAAGGATGGCTTTATTAGGTATTGGGCTGGGTTTGGCTGGGATGGAGTTAATTTTCTTCACAGCAGCTGGTATGGGGCTGTGTTTTGGATTTGTGCTGAAAACAGTGCTGATAACACAGGGCTGTTTTAGCTGTTGCTGAGCAGGGCTCACACAGAGTCAGGACCTTTTCTGCTTCTCCCCCCACCCCACCAGCGAGCAGGCTGGGGGGGCACAAGGAGCTG
>JAOBAS010000008.1:3095792-3106856 GCA_025311575.1 Elanoides forficatus | reverse complement strand
GAGATCTTATAGGAAGGTCAAGAAGCTTATAGAAAATGTTTTGTTATCTGCAACCATAAAACCTAAGAGTAGAAGGGACAACAATAAGAAGCCATGGCTGTCTCTTACTGGTCTTCCTGCTGTACTGGTTTTGAAATTGCTCTCAAATGGTGACTAGGATAAAGACTAGCACTGAAAACCAATAGCTTCAGTAAAGATTAAGGACGTTACTAACGTGTATTCTGTAACTGGTTAAATACTGTCTTGCATAATCATATCTTGCCAATGCTGAAACCATGTTTAAGATGGAAAAAGAATCAGGTTAAGACCAATTAAACTATTACTATGCAAAATATACACAACTGATTCAGCTGAAGGTGAGAAAACAGGGTATTCTTATCAGAGGTTGTTCAGCAGTAGGCACTCTTCTCAGCGAAATCCACATGGTTTTTCAAACCTGGAAAAAGCTGGAACACGCAAGCAGACTGCGGAGAACAGTCCTTCCACGGCTGTATAGCATGGGGTCCTTCCCATCCCTCAGCGGCTGCCGATTTCTCTCTTGAAAAGCAAGATCTCATGACTCTGTACTGATAACCTCAAACACAAAACATGTTCTTCAGTCTTCAGAAACTCTCATGCTTCCAATATTAGAATTATTTATGCTGTAGACCTGTTCTGAACAAATAAAGACCTATTTTATGAAAAGATGTGAATAGGCATGGGGTTTTTTTGATATTCTTAGAAAGAATGTACGCTAACAAAAGAGCATCTGGTCTTCACAGCTCAGAGAGAACAGTTTTCGTACCCACATGGTTAAGATGTCGGGCTTCCTGCATTTGGACAGCAAAACTTTTTGGTTTGCATCCTGAATAAAGTTTGTCTCCAAGCCGTCTAACAAGAAGCAGCTTTCTTCACACTGCAGTGAAGGAACTTAATTACTTTGTGATACAGTAACATATGCCTAATTATTCATCAAGACCTTTTACCTTGATCATTCAATTGGCCTTAGATCACCTTTACTGGATTCAATTACATTTTTTCAGGAGGAAACTGTAACCCATTTAATATACATGCTTCCTAATATTTTAAAGATACTGGCTGGGAGAAGGAAGGTCCGAAGGAAAAAGCCTATTGACTAGAAAGCTCCATTAGTTGCTAACAAAAATAGGGTTTTTACCAGCTTCGGTGTTAGCATCAAAGATACATTTGTGATAGGACACTTGTTAGTATTCACAGAAGAACGAGGTAACTCCTGGGTCAAACCATTAGCATAAATTACACATATAATTGTGCTGTTTTATCAAACCTTCTTAGAAAGCTCAAGCGTGACTATGCATATGAATTCTACACTCACTTTAATTTTGGCTTATGGTCTCAACTTTAACACTAAATATTATGCACTTTGCGAATGACATAAGACATGGTTCTGAAATTAAAAAAAATAAACCCATGTTAATCCTATAAATTGTTCAGACATGCAGTTGTTCAGCTGAGATACCCTGCCTGACAGACACCTGAACAGTCAGCCAATTAAGTCTGGGATTTTTTTCTGTTGCATAACGTTTCCACTGTACTATCCAGAAACATTGTGCTCTGTGGTTAAACTTTTGTAAAGAGGAATGCACTTAAAATACTCAATAAGTCTAAAGAGCACATTGTAGCTTCTGGAAATATCACTATATACTTCAGCAAACGGGTGGTACAGATCATTTTCCTGCACATTGCAGAAGCTGTCATACTGGAATGGAATCTCATATTTCAATGTATTTTGGTTTCTATTGCATAATAATAATACAATTAAGCAAACTACTTGTTTTCAAATTACTTAATTGGAAGGAAAAGGAGAAACAAAATATCCAGTTGCAGCCTCACAAAATACTGAAGACAACATATCTGGTGTAAATTAGGAGAAACTCAATCTTACATCACCAGCTCATGAGACAAATAAGACCCAAGAAGAGCAAATAAAAGAAGGAAGCCACACTTGAACACAACGTGGGAAAGTTGCATGTTGTGTTTCTCAAAGAGCTCAAGGAAAGGTCTTGCAGATGCATAAAGAAGCTCAAATCAAGGCCATGTAGACTTCTAAACGTCTGACAGCAGTTTTTAAAATCTCCGCCATTACCTATATTTGTAAATAAAAATATATCCATTGTGCCTGTTTGGGAAATAATGCCAGACTTTTTAGGAAATAAGATCAAAGAAAAGATAAAGTAACTCCTAGTAGAAAACAATGGTTATTTGACGTTGTGTTTATTTTTCTGAGAGCAAAGTGCAGCTACGTGAACGCAGCAATGCGGTTCCTTTTGCATTGTCTTTCTTAGTTTGCGCTCCATGCTATACCAGAAATGTTACAGATTATTTTGTCCCTGAGACTTCTCTCCAGCTTTGGCTGGTCTAAATGTTCAAACACGTACAGAATGTATGCTGGATACTTGGCCAAATAACTGTTGTTTCCCAGTAGCTATGGTTCATTAAGTACAGGCTTAGCGATGAATTATTCAGGATGACACTGTTTCTAAGTAGACTTTCTGCTAAAAGTGCCATAAAGGCATACAAGAAAACCGCATTTTCTAGAACTAAACCAGTTAATTTTTAGAGTAGAAACGCATCCAAGCATTTGAAAGAAAATGTTTATTTTAATTCAAGAAGAGGGGTTTTGTTGGTTTTTTTTTTTTTACCTCTCCTATGTAAGAACATAGGTAGAAAATATCAGCCTCTACCTTGAGATTAAAAATAATGTATTGTATAAACCCCAATACTTTTTCAGGGTTATCTACTTCACAGCAAGCACTAATTTCAAATACTATAATTCCAAATATCAGGAGACAAAGCAGATAGCTCTTTCTCAGACCTCTGTTGATCGCAGTGGCAGTGAGCCCTTATTCCCATCCAGCTTTGTCCAGAATTCAGCAGACTTCTTAGCCTGAATTATCGTGACTTTTCAGTTCTATTTAATTTTTGGTATTTGCTCCTGACATTTGGGTAGCTCGGGGCCAACACATACTCTGGTAAGCCATGTTTCTGAGTTATTCCACATTAATTCATGTTTGGTTTAGACCTTTCTCTTCTCACCAAAACAAATGGGCAGAACAGGGGATAAAACCTGAGAAGCCTCACCCGCAATAGCCCACTGTGATTTTTTTAATATCACTCTGACGATCTAGACACAGACAATTGCAGATCTGAAGAGTTACTGGAACGGGCACCATCCATGGGGACCAAAGCTGCTCCTGTTTTAGGAGAACGCTCACATCTATGTTTGCATATTCAGGACAATTTACTTTCAGGCTTTCCCAGACAGATTTCCTAATGATACTTAGTTATTTCCTTAGCGTATAACTGAAAATCAAAGAACATGGTCCCATCTGGGTGGACTGGTCTGGAAAGCCCCAGAACATCACCTCAAATCACGTAAAAGGAATATCAGGGATACTCTAGTCCACTGCTGCCAGGTGACAGAAACCAATGGCAGGGAAGTCATGCAGTATCTAATTTTAACCAGTAGTTTTTATGTTACCTGCAACGAAACACATTTAAGCACTTTGTCCTTATGGCCATACTAGTTCAGTCTGTATCAGACAGGAGGAAGTAATATCTTTCTCTCCTTCCCTCCCTCTCGCCTACCTTAGATTCTTACACACATTTATGCAAATAATAGCCCAGTGAGACTTGTAAGAGCTCAGAGGGAATTAAAGATCTGTTGTTTCATCGAGGTGTCTACTTCCTACCTAGTTAAGCATTGCATATAGGATGTATTTTAGAAGAAATCTATTGACAATGGCATTTTATTAGGATAGTCTTATGGAGGATTTGCATAAACCAGCTAACATGGGGAATACCCTCCATCACCAAAAAATGATAACATTACTCCCTTTATTTCCACAAGAAAGTTCCTCAGTGCACACCACTAGCATATTAGCGTATTCTAAGTCTAATCTAATTTAAGAATCTTTATGTCCAATGAAACTCGTATATTCAAAGTACATTTATTGACCTACCAAACCACCACAGAAGTAAAAATACTGATTTCTTCAAACATTTTTGTGTAATCTGGTACCCAGGAAAATGAGTTAGAACAACGTGTAAGTTCACACAACGGATGCCTTCACAGATTCTGTTACAGACTTTCACAGTGTCTTGGGTTAATGCTTTTGCTGGTCTTTGCTCCAGTGACACCTCAAGCACTTTTGCACCAAATAGCTGCAAAAGTATTCAGATTCTAGCTGTGAGAAATCCTGACCAGGAACCAAGTTAATGTTATTTCTATTGCAAGCTTAACTAATCTCTTCTTCCATTACTGAAGACTGCCTAAAAAACAAACAAACAAACAAACAAACAAACAAAAAAAACCCAAACCCCAAAAAACCCCCCAACTATATTCTTTATGTGAAAGAATCTCATTTGGCTATACAGACAGGAACTTGAAACACATGATCAAATTTTACAACACAGAATAAAAAAGAAACAGAAATGTAAGTTTAAATGTTTTGTTCCATAACTTCCGAGACATAAATACATATCACAGACTTTCAGTCTTTCAACTTGGCCCAGAAAAAAAATTAGAGAATAACAGAATCATAGAACAGCTAAGGCTGGAAGGGACCTCAAAAGAACATCCAGTCCCATCTTTCATGAGAAAGGGAGCCTAGATGAGATTATCTAGCAGCCTGTCTGTGTCTAGTTACACTGAAAGTGTCAGTGAAGTAGATGGAAATACAAGTTGTAGGTGAAAATTAGAACAACTACTCCTTCGGCCATCTCAACTGGTAGTCATAAAGACCAGGTATTTCTAGTGCAGAGAATATCTTCCTGAGCTCTGCAACTCTGACTGCTGAAGCTCTTCCATAACATTTGAGCAGGAGAAGAGTGAGAGATGCCTAGTGAACAAGGTATCCAGAAAATACCACAGTCTCTGCTCCCATTAATATTTTAGCATTTTATATATATAACAGGATACAAAATAAAGAAGCAAAGATGGACCTCTTCCCTAGTGGCTATATGTTTACAGAGGTATTTTAGCTCGTCTTATTTTTTAAAAGACTGAGCTCAAACTCTGACCAAGAATCACAGGCCTCTGCCCTACCTCACATCTTATTGGGCAGTAAGCCCATTGAAAAGCAGGCTATATTCTAATATTAATTAGCCCTTCCATCTACTCACTCCCTCATCTTCTCAATGAATTTCTAACAAAGACATTTAAAAAAATATAATAAACAACACAAATAGCAGCCTACAAGTTCCAGTTTGCAGAATGCAGCATGAAATTGCATTACTTGTATTTTCACTCTGTGCTTGTGCCCAGCTGCCATCCTTGGTTTGGAGAGGGCAGGCAGAGGATTACTATTTATGGGTAGCCTACACGGCAAACTAGAAAACAAAGGCAGTGGTCAGTCGTCCCCATGACTTTTATCTGAACGAGAAGTGTGTTCCTCCTCTTGTTTTTGATGCTTCTCTCATGTCCACATGCCAATTTGCGGAATGCCAAATCTGTGGTCTTAAAACTCACTCTGTACTCCCAGAAAAACACAGCTGAGGACCTGGACTTGAGTCTTAAGACTTTTGAACATAAAGGAAGGGAAATTAAAAGCAGTCTCAGAATGAGGGAGCTGGCCAAGCTGTCATTTAGATATTGCCAAAGGCTTGCTGTGGAAGGCTGGAGGCCCAGCTGCTGACATTCCCATGCTTGGCAAGAAGAAAAAAAATCCCTTCAATATCTTCTAAAAACTGGGCCTGACCTGTCTCTTCAACCTTTCTGACTTTTCTTTCCAGGAAGAGGTGTGGAAGGATGAGGAAAAGGGACCAACACACGCACACTGCAAAAAATAACAGGGTTAGAAAGAATCTTACTCATTCCCTATGCTATTAACTTTCGCAGCTTCCATGATGTTAGTTTATGAAATATGCATTTTGGCACAAATACTTAAATAAAAACTTCCATAATAATAAAACTGAAGCTTAATCATGTGTATATATTTTTATATGCACAGAAAATAATCGTATTTTATGACGGACAGAACTGAGAGGAGAGGGGGAGATGAAGATTTATTTTAGATTCAGGTAGCTGGAACCTGTTTATGTGGAACTCCTGTCCTATTGACAGAAAAAAAGCCAACACAGTAACTCTCACTATTAAACCCCCAAGCTCCAAACCCTCTGTGCTGTTATTTGTGTCCTATATACACTTATCTGCAGGAACCACGGATTTAAGTTCAAGAGGTCTTTCCAAATTTATCCTGTTTTCCTACAGAAATTTTACTGACCATTTTCTTATTGCATAAGATATTATTAGAAGTAAATATGAATAACATATACAGCTACATTTAATCTCTGGATATATGTTTATTTTTACCAGACCATATTACCTGGCCCATGCACCCGTACCGGCTGGGGGCTGACTGGCTGGGAAGCAAATTGGCAGAGGAGGATGCGGGGGTCCTCATGAACACCAAGTTGACCCCGAGCCAGCAATGCACCCTCACGGCAAAAAAACCCAACAACCTCCCAGGCTGCATAGGGCAAAGTGACACCAGCAGGTCGAGGGAGGTATTCAAAAAGCGCATAGATGAGGTACTCTGTGCCATGGTCTAGTGGGCATGGATGACGGTTGGACTCGATCTTGTAGGTCCCTTCCAACCTAAATTATTCTATGATTCTATGATGTGTCTTATAAGGAGAGGCTGAGAGAGCTGGGACTCTTCAGTCTGGAGAAGAGAAGGCTCAGGGGGTTCTTATCAATGTCTACAAATACCTGATGTGGGAGTAAAGAAGATGGAGCCCAGTGGCGTGCATTGACAGGACAAGAGGCAATGGGCAGAAATTGAAATGCGGAAAATTCTGTTTAACCATAGGCATTTTTTTTTTAATTGTATTTTTTTTTTTACTGTGAGGGTGGTCAAACACAGGAACAGGTTAGCCAGGTAGGCTGTGGAGATATTCAAAACTTGACTGGATATAGTCCTGGACAACCTGGCCTAGGCGACCCTGTTTTAGGCAGGGGCATTGGACTAGATGAGCTCCTGAGGTCCTGTCCAACCTTACCCATTCTGTGAGTCTGTGATCTTTTCGGCATGCGTTACTTTGTCCTGACTTGTATTCATTCATAATTTTACTTCAAAATATTTAAATTCTTCTATTAGAAATTTTGGGTTTGTAGAAAAGTGCTGTACAATCCACTTTAACATATTTTCCCAGTCATAACTGTTGAGGTTTCAGAAAGTTCAGCATATTATATGCCTCCCTAAATTGATGTACTTGATGTACTGCAACAAGTTAAAGATCAGTTTAGCAGTAAGAGTCTTCATAATATTCACTGTTCTTTGCGTCTCTCAAAGCCAATCATTAGCTAATAAAGACGCAACTAGTCTATAAAAGTTGCCCCAAGTTTACATGGCTAAACCAATGCATTTTGTTTTCTTATTTAGTTAGATAAAAAGAAATAATGTCTGTAAGTTCAAAATTATTTAGGATCTTTCCATAATGACTTAATATTTCCTCCTTCCAAAACAAGGCAGTATATTACAACAGCCAAATCTGCAAGGAACTGGGTTAGTCAGGAGAGCCTACCAGACACCATTGGTCACAAATAATACTCAAATGACAAAATGCCAAGAATGTGTGGGAAAACAATGCCACAAAAACAACGGCAGTCCAAAGAAATTACAGAAATAATCTAAAGTTTATAAAAATCTTACTTAAGTCAGGCTAAAACTTTGTTTTAACTACTTATTCAGGTGTTATTCTATTTTCTTTCAGTAGTCTAAGTTTAAGAGAGGGCTTCTGGAGTTATTGATAGTGAATGAAAGACATTTATATTCACTGCTGGTGAATCTTCCTGCTTGTTTCCTCCCAGACTTCTTTAGCATGCATTATAACCTATACTTAGGTTCATAACACTGCTCTGCTGCACAGATCATCCTTTTCTTATGTATTTGTACTATGCCTAGCCTGGTGGGGTACTAGTCTATGAGTGGGATCTCAAAATGCTACCCTAACAATATTACCTAATTTTACTCAATATTGCCCTAAAAATAACAATATCACTCAATATCACCTTAACACAAACATTAAATCACTGCCTTCTCTAGCAGGAGGCTGGACACCTACCCAAGCCTAATCACACGCTGCTGCCCAAAGCACATTTCTGTTTCGCCTCCTGCCAGATCTCATGAGCGTGTGGTTGGAGGGCAAATGGGTAAGTCTGATGATCCAGTGAAACCCTGGATCCGTCACTTTCGCTAGTTAATTCTCCACAAGAGAAATCAATGTGACTCATCTGCATGCTGCACAAGTGAAAAAAGAGGGCTGAAGCTGTAGGTCCTGGGGGGTTGGGTGGAGATTAGACCCTCGGGTAGTTTTGATCAGCTGTAAAAAGAAACCTCACCCCAACAGACCCGAAAACAGCTTCAGCAGGGCACTGGTTGATCATTAAAAGCACAAAAATAAACTGGATGATCTTGTACGTAAAAACTGCCACGTAACTGTATCGATTTTTAGTTTATCCTAATAGTCAGGCTACTGATGGAACTAACTTGGCTGTATAGCTATCCAATCCTAGTTTCAGAAACACGACAGTAAGAATCATGCTTAATTGTAAGGCAACATGCTGACAGCCATCAGTCAAACAAACCGAGCAACTTAGAAAAACATATGCCACAGGAAGGAGTCCTTGATTAAAGTCCTAGCCTTGGATGCAGACTCAATTTCTTGCTCTCCCATAAACCTCTCAAGATAACTTACTGCTACTAAATCTACAGTGACTGAGAGTATTCTAATACCGAACATCAGAAGTCCAAAACTTAAAATGTCTGGGCCTGAATCCATAAAAGGACTTAAAAAATAATCCAGTGAAGGAACTAGCTGTCTTAAATTAGGCATGTCTAAATAGCAACATCTAAATAATGTCTAATTTTTTAAATCTTGGTCAAAGACCAGAATAGAAAATTCAGAGCTAGACACAGAGCAAGCGTGCTCCAAGTGGTAAGTCATCAAAAGCCAAGCAGCAGGAAAAATAATTAAAAAGAGATGTGAGCTCATCTTCTTCGGAGCTTCGACTCCTGACCTGCTGGGAATCTGCAGCCCCGATTTTGGTGTGCCAAGGAGCGCCCGCAACTCGTCTTTCCAAGAAACAAGCTGGAGGCAGGGCAGGGCATGTTATTTCCCCATCTATAAAAGGTGGCAGTAACGGATCCCTAGGTGAACTCCAGAATTCACCTATTTTTGAATACGTTGGTGTTGGCCTCAGTGCGCTCCACAGACCAGGGTCAGAGGCTGGGACTGGGCTGCCCCGTGCAGCCTGACTCTCCTGAAGCCCAGTTGCTGTGCTGGCAGCACTGCCAGAGCAAGACCCTCATGCAACTGCCCAACAGCTGGCCATAGCCCAAAGACTGACTTCTGGGTCCCGTTCCCTAAAACTACCACTACAGTTTACAAGAAACAGTCATCGTATAAAACGAGCAATTTTTATCTTTCATTGGTGCTGGCAATAGAGCTACGGTACAAAAAGAATGAGCATAACTGCAAGAAAAATACTTACGAAAATGAAAAATCAGAACCTAAAGAGTAGATTTTCTCATATCACCCAGCCCAACACATGTTCCAGGCCATGAAACAGGGGGAAAACTTTGCCACCCTTCGTAGTCCCCTTCTAAACTGCCTTACAACCAGCACTAGCTAGCGGTTAAGATGTTCAAGCAGAAGCCTGTAGTCACACACTGTGAGAAGTCTCTTTAAGGATAGTTATAGCAGTTGCAATATCGTTAAAAGGATTTCTTCTTTTGCCCCTGTTCTCAGTCTTGACTATTTCACGCACCTGGCAGAGGTTCTACAACATATGCTCAGCAGGTTGTTTCTTCCCCTCCTTTTATAAGGAAAACCCAACCAAACAGAAAAAATGAACATCTGAGGGGCAGAGGAGAAAACCCTTTGCCTACTACTAAAAGAAAAAACAAACAAACAAACAAAAAACCACTCAAGAAAGCTGTAATGTATTCATACATGTTGTGTCTCACCAGAGAAGCACTAGTTTAAATTTAGACTGACTACACTGAAATAGCACCTTTGAAGGATTTCAGAAAGCCTAAAATCACAAACAATAAAAAAAGAAATATTTATTAAAAAAAAAACCTACACCAAAACACCACCCTACTTTACGGAAGGGCATCATTTTTGTTTCGATACACACAGTCAAAACTACAATAAAGGCAAATCTGGGAAGTTGTACCATAAGGCAAGGTCACGCTGAAGATGCTCGACTTCCAAGGAGAACAGCTGGGAAAAGCTCTTGCTCCTGCCTGCCTCGCTTGCTGGAGCAGCCGGCCCTGCCGCGGCAGTGGGCACGAAGAAGCGGCATTAGGTCAAGTCACCTTGGTTTTTTTACACTGGGAGAAGAAAAGCAGTTCTCCCCTCACTCTCACCCCTTGGGTTTAACCCTACCCTTGAATTTAAGTGATGATGTTTGCTACCCACCTCTCAGGTATAATAAAATGACCCTCGTGCACTCTCCTTAGCCTACCCCACAGCTGTCATTTCAGCGAGTCGCATCCTCACAAACATCCCACGGTTTAGACTTAAGACGTTCTAAAACCTTTTTATAACCATTGGACAGATACCTCAGTGGGGAATGCCACGAGCCTCCCCACCATCTTACATTGTTTATGCTAAGATTTGGATAGAACAGATTCAAAAATAGCCCCAGGATGAAGCAGGAAACAAACAGGTATTGCTTAGCAATTGACTCTCCTACCTGTTACCTTGGCTCTTTCAAGTTTGCCTTTATCTACTGAAAAGCGCAAAGTTGTTTGTTTGTTTGTTTTTTAAATCTTAGGGGTTATTTTGGTCAAAATGTATCTTAGCCTGGAAAACCAAGCAGTTGCCAGAAGAAGCTGGGTTTGCTCATTAGTGTATTACTGAGTGACTATTACTGAGATTTTTTTTCCTAAGCAGGTGGTTCACTTACAGAAAGTCAGGAAAATGCAACACCACCCATGGGTTTTTGGTTGGGGTTTTTTGGGGGGAGGAGGGGTGGGGGGGGGTTTGGTTTTTGGGGGTTGTTTTTTTTTTTTTTTTTTTTTTTTTTCGTTTGTA
>JAOBAS010000008.1:3064541-3095692 GCA_025311575.1 Elanoides forficatus | reverse complement strand
GTTTGTTTTTTTTTTGTTTTTTTTTTTTTTCCTTTCTCACATCTCTGTTACAGAAGTGGTTGATAATAGAGTCTCTGTTCCTGAAGTTCTCAGATACATATTTTTACATGCACACAGAAATCCCATATCCTGAAGAATTTCAAGCAGTTCAACCTGGTTTTGAGTTTCAGTATGAATTCAAAGACCAATAAAGTAAGCAAAACCATTTCCAGCATTAGTTGCCTCTAACATCTTTGCAGTTCAGTTCTTGTTAGCACTGATTTTTCCTGTAAAACTATGCAATGCTATTGCCTTCCTAAGTATACACTTAAAAAAAATCACATCATTGATTGCTAAACACAGGATTGTTCATGAAGGAGCTAGGTCAGAACACTGAGCTTTGTACAGAAAATAACTGAGGAGGAGTTTTGGCTATAAACACTATTAAAGATGAAATTCATATGAAAAATGTTCTGACATTGTTTGAAGATATGCTGCACAAACAGACAAAAGCCAATGTAATCTAAAGCTTTTCACAAATTTTGAACCAGCCATCTGCGCTACAAGAATGATCCTAGAAACAAAAGTAATTGAATGTCCCCTGCCTCAATAATTAATGCCAACAAATAAATTTCATACTACAATCTTCACTTAATTATTGCCTCAAATATCTAAAGATTCCAGAAATGTCAATTCAGAATAAAGCTAATTTTCACTTACACTTCCCCAAACAGGAAAGCTTACGTTCGTAGAGCGACTAGAACCTTGATTTAACACAAGGTGACAGACTCCAAGAGACCTTATGTCCCTGCATCACTGTAACTGTCAATGTCAAGCAGTCATTTCCAGAACAGGGGTGACAAAGGACACAAGCCATATGCTGTTTGCATTGCAACAGTCTTCTGAAAGAAACCTCTGTCTCTAACTTACATGTGTGAAGCTGTTACTCATTTAAATCTCAAATACTGTTTTGCACAAGAAATATTTACTTTGGCACTCAGTTGGGCATCCATCTTGAGTTTAAATAGAGGTCTTCACTAATTTTGTTGAAGATACTCAGTGCTAATTGCGAATACGTGTCTATATTTGCAAGGACACTATGCTGTAGGATCCCAAGGCCCAATTTTCTTCATGTGGGTCACAGAAGAATTTCAGTTTTCTATCAGAATAATTGGGAAATGAGTCCACACTCTTGTCTTATTATTGAGTCTTTCTGAGCACAGATGATGCAAATAGTTTAGTTCTTCCCTCCTAGATAAAAAAAGCAGGTCTTCACTCTAACAACAGATCTTAGGAAAACACTTCTTTCAAAGCATTTCACCTTTCATTGCATTTTGTGATATTCTGACATAAATTAATTTTTTTAATTCCTCACTGACCTTCCTCACCTTTCCTTAGGAAAGCTACGTTCTAAAATATGAATTTGTTTCATGCAGTTTGCTTCACTTGCTTTTCACTCTACTCAGGCACTAACTAGTTTCTTTCACTTCTCTGTCCAGCCCAACAGCAGAACAAGAAAAAGAGAAATGCCTTCTCTATGGCTCTAAATGGCTTTCATTGTCTTTTAAATCCGTTTTCACAGGAGATGCAAAGTTAGTTGTCCAAAGCATCAGCAACATCCCTTTGAAACACAAAGCTCTGGGTTTGGGGAGAGATACCATCCCCTGGCAGCGTGAAAGCTTTATGCCTACAACAGTGTCTCTAGAGAAAGGAACATTTCAGGCACAATGACAGTGAGATCTTAATAGGAAGAAGATTACGCTTCCATTGGGTATTGTAAGTGTAAGGCTTTTCTGAGTCTGAAGATAACACAATTTTACCAATTCTTCTAAGTTACCTTCAGACATGTTCATTATTTACTACCGGAAAAGCAAATTCTGTCATATGAACAATGTTAATCCTTAGAGTTTGGTCTTTTGCGTATATTCCTTTTAGGTGTGTTCATAGTAGGCCTAGTTCTCACAGGCTGAAATATTTATTCATTAAAGATAGTTAAATTCAGGCAGTATTATACTTTGCAATAGTTAATTTTCTTAAAGTATTTTCAATAGCATTACAGAAGGCATCAGACTAAAGAATTCACAGTATATTGATGTGGGAAGCACTAATACCAATTTCACCTAGGTCTTCACCTAAAAGAGTTTCACTTTATACATTTTAATTTTTTCCCAGTTAGAATTCTTGGCAACTTCATTATTAACAGGGACAAAAAGATTTGACTGAATTAATTCCCTTGCTTATGGGATCTGTAGTCTTTACCCGGGTGGATGGCAGGAACCAAGAGGCTGTGGGGCAGAGACCAAAACTCACTCACCGAGAAAGAGAGAGGGAAGACCCCACTGACCCTGCACGCACAGACACCCAGCAAAGCCCAGCACCTTCCTTTGCTCTGACTGCAAGATTTAGCTGATTACATGGCTGGATTTACAGGACAGATTTTACTTCTCACGCAGAGATTTATTGAGCCGTAACGAATTACGAGAGTCCCCGGGAACAGGTTGCTGGTGCTAGTCCTGCGAGATCGCTGAACTCCTCTGACGTGCTGCCCGACGCGAGGGCAGTGCCTCCGGTCGGAATTTTAACAGTAGCTGCCAGCAGACACGCACTACAGATTTCACATGTCATGTTACTTGAAACTACGTACGCGTGCACACAAAAAAACCCCTGAAAAGCGCAATTCTGCTATAAAGCTGTACGTGTCAGCAAGTTAACAGTTTCAATCCCAAACTCTCACCCTTCCAAAACTCCCCCTGCCAATTCTGCAAAAGTGCTACATTATTTTGATAGCAAGGTATCTGTGACAATAATACAAATATGCTCATTTCTCACAAAGAAAGAAAATAATACCTGGCTCGATAAGTTTGGGTTGTTTTCTTTTTAAACACAGACTAGAATACAGACATTAAATGAAAACAGAGATCTAAACCAATTCTACATCAGTTGTTTTAAGACTTCATGAAGGAGTTATGACCATTCAACAGACTTGCTGGTGAAACACTGAGGAAGGACAAAAACCTCACAACCCTCCATTTTCATGACAAGTTAGCTTTCATTCCAAATCAAAACATTGTTCTTCTAACAATTCTCTTTAAAGACCAAATTTCAGCCAATATCAAGTTAATAAAAGCAGTCTAGAATCACCACAGACTGCATAAGGACTGAATTAGCAACAGCAAGCCCTATCAGGAGACCCATTCAAATCAGAACCTGCTTTCCTTCTCTATCCCAATAGCCTCGAACACAAAGTCTGCAAAACAGCAGCAGGGAAAAAGTTAAGTACCAAATCTAGTGAAATTTCTGTCAAGAAAAAGAATGGCATTTTTCAAATTCTGCAGTTTCGTTATTTAACAGTAACATTATTTCCCTTACTGCTTATATTATCTCATTAGTGCAATGGTCAAACAATACACACAGTTAAGCTAGAAAGATATGCTTTTAAATATATTTACACAGAATTTTTTTTTTCTTTTAGAGTTACTTACCAAGCACTTGTCAAAACTGGAAGAAGAATTTTCAAAAGCCCGTAGCTTACTGCATACATTTTGTGTGGTAACAGTTATTGGGTTCAACGCGAGTACAGCAGCGTTCCCACTAACAAATGATTGAGGGAACATATTCCTGTAGCCAAATACTACTTCAAGAGCAGTAGTTAACCAGCATTTTACCAACAACATTGTATTAGGACAGACAGCTAAAGGCCCTGAAGCTGCAATCCTGGGATACCAGATCATCATCCAATCAACAGTGTCTGGGAACAGGTGATATCATTTCTCCTACTGCAGGTGAAACCTCTTCAGTTCATCAATGATGCTGGGTTTAGAAAAGTGGTTGAATGGAGGGAATTTTGATGGGAATTGTGTTGAGAAGCAATCACTATGCACAGGGAGGAGGAACAAGCCTTCTTCTCCCTCAGATTCGGCTGAACAAGGGAACGAGCTATCCCACAGGACACCAGAGAAGGAGGAATCATCTGTGCTTATTGCTGCAGCATCCCCTCTTCATAAAGAAGCTTAACATAACCCATCACAGCTGGGGGGAAAAGGCAGTCATCTCAGAATCCATGCAATAGAGTATCAAAGAAGCTACCATATCTTTCTAAACATTATTAGTGTATTCAGTGGCACTGAAATGAAAAAGGCTGAAAATATTACACACAGGAGAAAAAAAAAAAAGGGAGGGGAGGAAAGTACCCTTTAAATTGCAGGTACTGGTAAACCAAATGGCTTGTGGAAGCCGTATTTCACCAGCACAGCTAACATACTCGCTACAGCCAAGACACAACTGGTTAAAATCAGCTTTTCTTAATTTAATCTATATCTAATAATACAGGAGGCGGGGAGACTCGATTCTGTCTAAAGCCACCCAGCTTCATTCCCCCAGCAAATAAGTCACCGCTACAGCAAAAAAGTATGATCTCACCACTCGCTTCGTTCGGTGTGTTTTGACAAATTACCGAAGAACTCCAATTCTTCAGTACCGCAGCTATTCAAGAATATTTATAAGCTCCCTCTACCTGCTCATCCTCTTTGCTAAAAAAGACACGTCTCCAAGGATGACTAACTGGAAAGGGGAACACAGGCATCTTTATTGGTAATTACAGCTGCAGTAGACTGCCAGCCTCATGGGCTCGCATCTTCCTCCAGAGCTCCAGGAGTCACAAAAGAGAGGCTGAAACGGAAGAAAACTACTAAGGCACAATTGCCATTTTACCCCAAGTTCCAATATATTATCCAAGGGATTGATGACTGATTTTATTGTGAAAGTAAAAGCTGAAATGAGGCGCTGGAAGGTTGGATGGGAGGTAGTTAGACCTGAGTGTGGCATCTCCCCATCAAAACCTGAGGGAAGGCTCAGAGTCCTTGTACTGAGTAAAAGGCCATCTAACAAGTTTTTAAATGCCCAGGAGGAAAACACGATTACAACTTCTTAGCACATGCTGCTTTCACAGGGAAAATAGTTTGTTGTCTTGCTTATCTACGGCAACAACTTGTTGACCAATGACAAACTTTCTAAATTGAAACTAAAGCTAAAACCTGTCTCTAAGTACGCTACCATAAATGCAGTCTTTGGTGTATTTGTCTGTTAGGATCATGTAAAAACAGACAGATGAGCTTTCAGTGATATGAGACACCCGAGTATGCTTCTCTACACCATAAAGTATGCACCTCCTATTAAACATTATGTTATAGCAAAGCATTGAACCAGGGATGCAAGTAAAAAATGAACATTTAACTGCTTGTGTGACTTCATATTTCTCAGCTGATTTCTGTGGACGATAATTTCCAAGGAAAATATCTTCCATGGCAAAGATTCAACAACCACCCACATTATTTTTTTTTGTTAGTGATAACAATTCAAAGGAAGAATCGGGTCTCTCTGAGTATTTCACCTCTGAAGAGCTTGAAATTTGACTTTTCTCTACATCATATCAAGAAAATAAAAGCCTACCGTAAACTGAGTGGAAGAAAATAAAGAAGAAGAATTAAAGGGCAAAAATTTCTCTAGCAAACTGACGTGACAATGCAACCAGAAGGCACGCTGCTTGCTTAGAGACAACGTAGAACTATGATAAATGCATGTACCAACAGTTGTACGGAAGCAGCAGTGCCTGCAAAAGCAGCCAGCGGTTATCCCTGCGGTAGCATCCCCGGACAGAACACACGGGTAGTAAAGCTCTTCAGAGAGTTTTCTTTCCTCCATTCCGTTACCTGCATCTACCAACTCCCTGCCTGGCATGAGATGTTGACAGGTATCTGTAGACAAAGCATTTCAAAGTCACAGAGGAACTCTTTCTTGGTTGTTACCTCTCCATGAATGTTTTTTTGGTGGTGGGGGGAGGGAAATCCTTAAAAGTGCCGAAGTGTTAAGCTAGAAAAAGATGAATTAAAATACTTGTAATTAATTGTATACAGACTGAAGCAAAGCTCCAAAAGTAGTATACCACCATGAAAAAATAAGCCTTTCCATTTGTGTTATAGTACACTTTCAGAAGTCAAACTGATACACCAGACACTTCATTGTACATGTCTGAGCATTTTAACAGCTTTTACAAATAACACTTCTGACATCCAGTAGAGCTACTACTCCTAATGGGCATAAAAACAAACAAAAAAAATCCAGCAAAACCCAGCAAACTTTTAAAATGTAAATTTAACCTGACAGCAGTCTTGTAAAAAGTTTGGTAATTTCAGAGTTTCCTACCAAGATCCAAACAGAAATAAAATCAAATTGGGAACAGAAGCACCAATGCGTGGGTAAGCAAGGAGATTTCTCAGGCTTTTTAAAAAATAATTTTGTACACACAAAAATGCATTTTATCTGTGTGAGAACTTGAGCAAAGGAACTGAATGCCTAATAAATTATAACTTTTTTAAAAGCAGCACTGTTCATTCACCTTAATTTCTTAAAGGCTGGGTTACTGACAAATGGATTTCTTAAAAGAAAGGACGAAAAAAATTCCAAATTATTTATATTAGTCAAATGATAGAATATGATGGTTCATTAATTCAAACAAATTAAATTCCTTAATGTAAGAGCATGAATATATCAGACAGATCTTACAAATTTAGCATGCTAACTTCTGTCTGTTTCGATCTACGGTAAGCATTTAGTTAATTTTTTCTTGCAACAGCCCCATCTTGCACAGATTTATAGCTCTTTAATTTTTACGCTGTAATACACTCTCAGACCTCAGTGGAACTATTCATGTCATTAAATGTAGAGAATACACATACATCTTTTGCAGGAATAGGACCCAATTCTCAGACCAAGCTCCAAATTCAAGTAATAAGTCAATTTTTAAGTAGGGAGAAAAAGGCTGCCAATTGCCTTTATCATTCATTCGGTTTTCAGGATGTATGCTCAGGGGGAAAGAGGGAAAAACCTTCCCCTTTAGCAGAGTATCTAGGCAAACCATTCAAGGGAAGATGTATTCTGAGTAAAGATTGACAAGTTGCGAGTCTGTGGAAAAATTAAAAATGAATATGTAAAAGAATGTCTGACTATTTTAAGGTAATTCATGTTTTCACCTCAACATCTGAAAATACAAACCTTGTTCTGTTACTATTTTTTTCCTTTTGTAGTTATAGGCACACTTTTAATTGAATAGAAGTGCAGAGAAACGTTGAAGGCAAATGTTAGAGTAAAAGCAGAGAAATGAGGGGACCTAAATCTTTGAGGAACAAAATCCTGAGCTAGGATTAAAGAAAAAGACAGGCTTTTATTGTTCTTCTAGGCCTAAATTCCCTTCACTCGGCTTCAGTAATTTAGAAGTCGGGCATCTATGCTGGGATGCAGTTCTTGATTCAGGCGCCTAACCTTGGGTGCCTGCAGTCCCTCTGGAATCACTTGAGATCTAGTCAGTCCCTTCAAGGAGGACAGAAGGAGTCATCTCACCCTAAGCAACGAGCGATACTGGTCACCTCAACAGTGCTCTCCGCTCCACCGTGCATATTCACTGCACCTCCACGAGTCTAAAAGGTGCCCAGGCACCTGCTCCAGACACATTGGCATCTTCTTGGATGTCTCAGTTTGGACCTGAATCACAGCCCTCATCAGTGTCAGTATTTCAGGCTTCTTATCTAAACCCAGGCAGAAAAATAAACACCTCTCAGAGAAAGTTCATCCCTTCCGCAGTATGTATAGAATAAATACAATGACCTGTCCTCCAAGGGTGCCTGCCCTGCTCCCGGCACCACCAGGCAAAGTTCACTGGCTGACTTTGGAACAGATGCACTGAAGGAGATTCATCACGCTTTAGAAAACTACGGTGCTATCCTTTCAGTTTCAAACCAGTGAAATAAATCCCACTACTAGGGCTGCCTGGAATGGATGGTCCTCGGTAGAAGTTTGCTCTTTTGAGATGCTATTTCAATTAAACTGGAATTCAGGCAGGCCCACGGGAGCCTGACTGAATGGCGAGATAAGCAGAGGACATGCAAGCTTGGCTCACGTTGGAGCCCATCTGGACCCCCTTTGTTCTTAGGGAAACCCAGCGGTTTTGCTCACACCCCATCTCTTAACATGAAGGTTTAGTAATTTTGCTGTAAAAGGGATGAGCTTCCTTTCCATTTTCCGGAACTTTTGTTTCACCCCCATTACTATTAAGCCCTACTACTATTTCACCTCTGCAAAACAAAGCTCATATTACTCTTTACCGCAATTCAGTTTACACATGCTTTCTCCCCTACATTTCACTGTACCCCTGGGTTCCCCATCTTATTCTGGGTCTATGACTAACCTCTGTTTCAACAAATCTGGCTGCCCACCATTCCTCCTTCTTCTATGGGTTTTGATAATAGCCGGTAAGCTACTTTTCCTCCCACTCATTACAGCTGCCCTACCTATTTTCTTCTCCCTACCTCCCTAGATGTACTGTCCATATAATTGCAGTCCCTGTGTGGCCGTTTTTCCACCTTCTGTAAAATCTTCTTCCCCCTGCCCTACCCTTTCACTGCTTTTACAGTTTCACGGGTATGGGGTGGTTTCTTATGTCTCGAATCCCACAGCAGTGCTTCACATTACACGCTTGGAAACTAGGACTGAATACTTGGCTGCGATCTCCAAGCTACAAAACTAATACACTCTGGGGATCAAATGTCTCAAGAGTAGAAATAAAAAACTGATGGAAGGCAACAGCCAGAACTGGTTTTGCTGCTTAGACGTGGTGGCATGCTGAAGACAGAAGGGGGTGACCTGTCTTCTCTGTCTACAGGTAACTTTGTCATCAAATGCATTTACTCTGAAGGGCAGAATAAGGCCCACTGCACATACAGCCCTTTGATAACCCTACAGCATAGGCGTGTGCCCACCGCGTGTTCGAACGATGAGGAAGTCTAGGTCTCATCCAACACGACCCCTCAGGCCAAGCATGCCGCTTTTCAAATGTCACGTCACTCTCTCAGCACGTGTGGGTTACATTTTTAGTCCCTGGCTTCTTTCCTGGACCTGCCAATGGCAGGGATGCGGCCAGCCCCCGAGGGGTGCACAGGCAGCCCGCTGGTGACCCCACAAAAGCGCTTTTGCAAATTTACGCTCGCATGTGTTGATCTACTGTGGAAATGCTGCCACCTCCCAAAGACAGCAGTGAAGGTACAGCAGCGCAGAGCCAAATTCTTAGCAACTCAGGCAAAGCTGACGCCATCGTCGGTATTTTGGTAGTGGATTAAAGCCGGCATGCAGTATGCTGGTACTCAGGCTAAAGAATTTGGCCAGAACTTGACCAAAACCCCCAAATTAAAGCTCTTACTCTTACAAGAAGTTCTGTAGGACTGCTACGGCATCACTGGGGGACAGATTGATGGCCCTGGGCTGGGCCATGGGCAGGAGGCAGGGAAGGCCCCAGGGGAGGCTGGGCAGGGCCAGGAAGACCCTTTCATGTCCCGACAGCGGATTTTCATGGAGGAGGTTCGTCACATTTTGGATTGACAAAGTCCTGTTTCCAATTATTGAAATGTGAGCAGATTGCTGTTCGAGGAGACCCTCCTGCACTGTGAATCAAGCAGTGCTGAACATCACATCTCATCTCATATTCTCAACTCCACATCTGTGCTTGAAAAGAGAGACTTTATAATGAACTACGTACAAAAAAAGGGCACGCATCATCAAACCGAGTGGGTGTGGACGGATCCTGCAGCTAAGCCAGCTTAGACCTTTATGGCATGCCACTTAAACCATGGCGAGCCCCCTTCAAAAAGAAAACCAGTTCAAGGCGGGCAGCATCTGCAGACCTTCTGCAGCCATCAGTGCCCGAGGCGTATTTCAAGAGCCTGAAATGCTGCACTGCTGGCAGAGCCACGAATTTGGGGTGTGACACTGTAAAGGAGAGCTGAAACAAAGGACATTTTTTTGATGTTCCAAAGTTAAAAAGAAGTTTTCAAGTCTTTCAAAGTCTTCACGGTTTATTATCACTCGCTGATTAATAAACTAACAGTTCTATAAATGATCAGCCAGTGAAGTAGGTACCTTGGAACATATTTAGAAAGGATGAAGTTACATCTATCCTCTCTACATCATTTCTGAAGTTTAAGTTAGAGGTAAAGTCCTGGCTGGCTCCACTGAACTCACAGGAATTTTATAACTGATCCCTGTAGTGCAAGATCTCACCAGCTATTCCGTTGTTTGTTCATTCCTGACTTTGAACTTACATTTCTCTGTGCTGGCTCAAGTGTGTTTCAAATGCACACACAAAAAAATTGACGAGGAAGAATATACACTATATACATTGTACCTGCCCCTGCAGGCATCCACAACAATGTGAATTATAGCAGTGCAAGTCTATAATTTCTAGCAATATTGGTAGTTACATCCCATTTCAAGCTTGAACAAACAAATAATAAAATGCATACTTCTGGTATAGTCATCCCTGTGTCCTGAAATCTGCTTCCAAGCACAGAAATGATATTTTTTTTGTTCTTATCATTCTTCTGATACCTGACAAATGCAATATCCTTACTACTGCTGCAGTCAAAAGGTAGAAAATTCATATTGCAATAACATAAAACAGCAGACTCTGCCAGTTTGAAATCTCACACACAACAAGAATTTATTTAAAGAAAAAAGGACAAACTGATAGATTTATGCATAGGCAACTTGTGGTGGCTTAATAGTTCAAGTATATATAAATCAAGTAAAGTTGTGTGCAAATGTAGTTATTTTATTGAATGTCCCAAGAATAATTTTAATAAAACTTACACTACCTGTAATAAAAATCATCTTTGTAACTGTTACCTGTAAGTTAGTGCTGCTTAGTTGACAGGCAGTAATTTGCTAATTCAAAGTGGTTGAACTATTGTGATTTATGTGACCGTACTCTTTTCATGTAACCACTGTTGAATACCAATTACTTCATACATGATACTTAACTTAAGACTTGGGAGAATCAGCTTCTCCCACATGGAAAAATTGTGGCTCAAAATGTCTGGATCACTTTATTGTTTTTCTGATCCTCCATCTCTTAGTTGGGGGCAATCACCATTTCATACAATTTTTATTAAGCAGTGTTTGCAAATGTAAAGTGCTTTGAACTCGACAGTGCTGAGCGCTGCTAGCAGACTGAAATTACAGGTGAGACAAAGATCTTTCATAAATCTTCATAAATACACTCCCCCTTATCTCAGTTTAGATAAAAGTGGCAACTACTTGGATGCATAAAAAGTTTCATCTGTGATTGTTATATAAAAAAAGTACGGACAGACATTTGTTGGATGCTTTTTACTACAACCTTGAAAAATCACTGTCAGTGCAATAGGTTTACCTGCTCTGTGTGGATGAAGACCACTACTTGTAACAAATTCTAAGAATTTGGAATAGTAAGAGCAGAGCTGGATTCAGGACTCCGAGCCTTACGTACCTTAGTGAGACTTTTGACAGATTGAGAGGGATTCATTACATTGATCTCCAAAACATCTAATTCGGACTACAAATAGTCCCAGTCCTACTTAAAAACAATATTTCCTCTCTGCACACTTGCAGCAAAGCAGCAGCTCTGACTTTTTAGCCTACGTTTCCAGTGCTGGCAGCCGTGCACGGTGGCAAAAGCCAATTCCCATTAGTTACACCCAAACTGCAGTGCTGGCTCAGGGAGCGCCCAGCGCTCCCCACGCTCCCAGCCCAACTTGTCCAAACACCCAGCCTGCTTCCCAGGGGCAGAAAGAGAAGGTTGGCCGGAGAAAAGAAGAGGAAAGAAGAGGGTAGGCATCCCCTGTGCCCCGGGGTGCTGCCGGGGTGCAGCTAGGAGGTCCCCCCGGGAGCTCGGAGCTCCCACGGCTCTGACAGACACCACTGTCCAAACATCGGATGCCTCATGACTCCTGATAAACGCATCCATTTAAACACGTAGTCTCTGTGAAACTCCACATACTGATGAGGGCAGAGGTTCGGATGTGACAAGGTTACCGAATTGAGCCCTAGGGGCAGCTCAGTGCTATTCTCATTATTGCTCTCTGTACTGCAGCAGTGGTATCGACAGTGATCAGATCGGATCCCTTGCACCGCACTGCCTGCGGATACACAAGGTGGCAGTTTTCCACTCGGGAAGGTTTTGTGTTCTAAATTTAAATGAGATCCCACTTATAAATAGCAACAGAACAATGTGGTTAAATAGTCTCCTTTGCCAGCGTCATAATGATTCCAAATTGCATCAATGGAAGCAGAGAAAATTAACAGCTTTGCCTTAATCCTTTGTATGTTATGTTGGGGAACTTGTCAATATGACTCCATTCCCAGCACTTCTATTCCTGTAACTTGCTGTAAAGAAAACAAAATAGAATGTCCCTAAAGACAAATTATCTAAAGCAGAAAGGGGGCGAGTCCCAAGTTGAAGATACTGCCCATGGCAACTGCTGAGATAGACTGTGTTTCTTAAAAGAAAAAAAAAAAAATAAAGGCAAGAATCACACAAAGCAAAAGTAAAAATTAACTTTCCTATTTTCTAGTGAAATTCCCCTAGAGTTTAATATCTATTCCTTTTCTTTAACCGTTGTATACAGCACGCTATACAACTTGGTTTCAGTGTGTTGCTCGGTAGAAAGTGTTGGTCTCCGTTATATTACTGAAGCTTACGGAGGCATAGTTAAATGCCATGTAAATAACAAGCCATAGCACATTTTACCAGATGGCTGTTCAAAGGCTCGTGTAGGCATCCAGAAAACCTACAAAGATAGCATTCATAATGGGAATAGTTACTAAGGGCACCTCTCGAAGCAGTACAAATATGAACAGCGATGCAGGAAAACAGCTAAAAAGGGAACAGGTCTGATGTATCACTGCACTACCCTAGTTTTACACGACTCTAATTCCAGCAATTTGCCCAGGAATTGGTCCAATCCAGTTTTGCTGGACAGAGTTAGAGTGGCTTTAGGCAGAGTAACACAGCAATGAATCAGGTTTCCTACCAACTCTTATTATAGAGTCTCCCTGTCTAAAACCCAAGAGGAAATATGAGATATCTTTGAAAATAACTGCAAAATTATATCTTCATAGTGATCACCACACATTAAGGAAGAGGAGTAAAATGTTTCCCGAGGCCAAAAGAAAGTGGGAAAAGTTACTTTCATTACCAAAGTTGTGACATGTAGTAGAAATTTAGGGAGATAAAGCATTGCCTTGCAAAGCGACTATGTGCATATACTCGGAGAGCCTGACTGCTCAGATGCAGAGGCGGACACTGCTGCAACCTCCGGGGGAGAGCTGCATTATATTAAAAACAAAAAAAAACCCAATCCAATATGCCATGCAGGTTTGCTGTAAGCTGCTACGGGCTCAGGCTTGCTGGGAAGGCTAAAGCACAGAGATGGGCTCAGTCTCTTGTCCACCCAGGAGGTTGCTGGCCTCTTTGCCAACAGCAACTCAGAAGGCACCTTGCAAAGACTAAGATTTCGTCTTCTCATTCCCATGTGCTCTTTCTTTTTCTCCCCCCCCCTTTTTTTTTTAAATTTAATTTACTATGATAGGTATAGGTCTAGATACGAGTGAAGAATATTCAACCCCACCACAAGTAAAAATTCTTATTTCTACAGCATGCTGATGAAAACAAGTTTTAACTGGAATGTAGTAAAGGCAAATATCAGAGTTTAAACAGAAAAAATACCATACATGAATCTTTGTAGTGGAATTTCTGACTTGAAGTCAAAGCCAAAGGAAAAATTATGTTGAAAGACACAGAGCTGTGATGACCACACATTCAAAGGAAGCGGACTTGTGACCATGGAGAACAGGAGTGAGATTCAAAAAAGAGGGGTTTAATATAACCACTCATACAGCTCAGTTTATTAGGGTTAACAAAATGGTAAAAGTGTGACTATGAAATGGGAGACCTTAGAGTATAGAAGGAAGATGGGAGGAGAGAGTCAGGCAAATTAAATAAGGTAAACCTTAAGAAAAGGGCAATACTGTGGATGAGGGTTCAGAGGAATTAATTCTGAAATCTGGGTGAATGAAGTGGGCTACCTGAAGAGGCTGCTCTTCAGGGAGCTGGTGGGGGTGCCATCCACCTGCCCAACCTATAAAAAAATTCACATCTAAAGGCTCAGTTATAGCCATACACTTTCTGGACATTGCTTTTGATATTCTGGGGGGTTTTTTGATGTTAAACCTTAACCAATGGGAAGTCAAATATTCCTTCCCCAACATCGTAAGATGCTCTTTCTTTTTTTCACTTTCTTGTTTTGGACTTCCAGAGACATGTCACATATCATTATCTAGAGAACATGTAGGTGAGATGTACAGAATGTAGGTAATAGCTAGATACCATTAAATAAAATGAAGTAAAATGAAATAGTTATTGCAGTTGGGGAGGAGTGTGGATGGTATGAGATAATATCAAGGGCTTGGATGGAACACGAATGGATGGTAGAGTGTCTGTCTGTAACCAAGACTTATTCTTACATCTCTAATAAAGTACACTCAAGTAGTTTCTTGAAGTTCTCTTTCATTCTTGCTTCCTTTCCCAGTAGTTCTGCAGTAGGAAACTTCCTGCATGTTAAATTTCCTGCTTTTTTTTTTTTTTTTGAAGGCAAAACAAATAGTAAAGTAGAGCTACCACACTTTAAATTGATTTTATTTATAGCAGTAAGAGTAATTTTTGGCAAATTTTAGTTTAAGTTTTCTTCATTTATTAAAAGCTTTCCTCCCTATTCTACACTCTTTTTTCTCCTGTGGTCAGGGATGCCTCACCATTTTAGGGTTAGCCACTGGGAGGTTGGGGGTGCCACATAAAAGCCCTGATTGACCAACAACAAAACTTCACAATCAATGCAAAGAAACACTGAGACTCTTTGCCAATGTAAAAGAAGAAGCAAACTAACTAACTAAAAAACCAAACCAAACCAACCAAACACAAAACAGAGGAAGTGTGGGATTTAAGGTTATTAGAAAAAAGACCCATTAAAAATAAAATGACCTATTAGAGGAGTTCACATTATAGTGCTTCCAATAAGCTAAGCCAATGATGGCAGCATACTCGATGAGCAGAGGCTCACAGTGCATTTATTAGACGTACAGCTGTATATTTTATAAAGTGATAGCATATATTGTTGGTGTAAGAGCATGTTGTAATTGTAAAACTAAAAAAATAATTTATTTGGGTCAGAATCAAATTATAATCTGTTTTCAAGAAAGTGCTTTCTATGTTTGTTGGGGTTTAAATTTCATTGTTTGATTAATTTGAATGTCATCAAGCTGTAAGAACAAAATCTAGACTGCAAAGAACTTTTTTGTTGTTGCTCTACATCAGCCATCTGTGGTTGTTAAACAGCCTCAAAACCAATATTGTGTTAAACCACCAGTTTCTAAGATACATAATTCCACCTATTCCTATCTAGCAGCAGTTGTGAAGAAACAAAGTCCTTACTAATATTTCATCTTCCTCAGTGAAGCACTGAATTTGCTATAGTACAATGAGAAAGGACATTTGAAGCAGACATCAACTATTCTTAAATACAAATCTATAAACTCTCCATTTACTATCATCCTAATATATTCATAATTTATCAATTATGATAAATCAAATATTTTTATATTTGATATAATTTATCAATTTATTTGTTTTTGACAAAGATGAATAATAATATTTGCAAACCAAAATTTGACTTGGCATACACGTATTGTCAAACATACATCCATAACAACACACACGTGTATTGTCATAAACGTAAATGCTGTATTCTTTGCACGGAGGGCACAGACACTTCCAAAGAAAAGCACAGACTGTGAAGAATGAACATTTTGTATCTGCTCATCTCTCAGATAATTGGAGACTTTTATTTAGTTCTTTTAAGGTACATGTTTTTGTCTTCCAATCCAGTTCAAGAAATGTTACAAGCAATTCAATAGCTATGTCAAAGAAAAGGAAAAACAGAGAACTTAACTCATTTTTCTCATCTAAGTGCACCCTATGCCCTTGTACTAAAGCACTTCATCTCCTTGCAAGTCCTTACCTAAGAATGGGACCAGTCAGGGTTAGGTGGGTTTGTATCCTTCTTTGGTAGAGTACTCTTTCTCTACAAACCTTAGTGAAAGGATGTTGGGTTTTATACAATTTTAGTACAAGAATAAACAGGTGACATCCTAACTGAATATGTATTTCCTGTTCTTTCAAAATGGCACTTTCCAATAAGGAAAATAAAAGATATTAAAATCATTCTGTACTTGAAATAAGAAAATTGACAGATCATTGGCTACCAAAACCAGGAAACACATACCCCTTATCTTCTACAAGGATTTGGTGGTGGTGAGTTTTTTATGGTTCGATGATCTAAATTCTATCTGAAATTCATGCATGTCAGATAATGACTGTCTGTGTGCTGTTTTCTTGTATGTAGGGGGAGGTTTTTTACATGTTTTAAAGAAAGGAATAATCTGGCCAATTTTAATAGCAAGTTTCTGTTTTCAAGACAGTCCCTGCCAGCACCATTTTGAGTTATTTGGTGGTTAGGTAGATGCATAATGAAAGGATATCTTCTGTTCTCTGAATGTTAGTCAAAATCAAAGAGGAGTAGAAAGTGCAAACTAGCCCAACCTTGACTTCTCAGTGTCAATACTCATTTGTGTATCAAGTTTAAAATGTATAGGTCGGGGAGAGGATGAAACAAATTTCAGTCATGTTGCTAGATACATGTGTGATTATGCATATGGTATATCCTAAAAATTTTCAAAGCCGTCTTCAGAAAGAATCCATGAATACAAACCATGCAACCCACATGTGGATCCCCCCAAAAAACACCTTAGCGGAGGAATGAAGATAAAAATGTAATCTCTTCTATTTCTTGTGATATATCTGTACCCAGTCACGAGGCTCCTTATAACTTTAACCTTTGTAAGGAAGGCTCAGTAGAAAGAGGCATTCTGTCTTGAGCAGGGACAGAAAGGGAATTCACAAGGAATGAGCTGTGTTAGTCTTTTCTACCTCTAGACTTTCCCTTTTCTCTCAAAAGAAAGAGGGAAATTCCAGGTGAACCTGCCAAAAACACAAGGGAAAGACTGCTGACCATTCCAGTAACAGCCTTCTCCAACAGCAGTGCTGCATCATTCCTGATCCTAAGAATTTCAAATGGCCAGCCTCACGGATTAGCCAGTACTAAACACTTAAGGAGTAAACCATATGAATTTCAGTATGTGCTGTTGTTTCATACCCATTTTCATTAACAAAATCTTTTTTATTCTAACAATTTTTAAAAACTCTATAAATCAGAAAGCTCTGGTAAGCTGGGACATGCATTACAGTTTCTTCCTCCCACAAATGCCAGTAAGACTCCTGGGGATCCTACAAACCAAACCTGCAAGGAGTAATCTCTGGTGAGTTAGAACCAATATTTCAGTTGCAAGTGAGAAGAGGGTGTGAATAGCCTAAGACTTCCAGGATTGCACGTTTGTCATCAATAGGAAAAAAAGAGAGACAAAACCAGTTTAGCTGTCCTAAGCATGTGTAAAATACAAAACAAATGCTGCAAATCCAGTTTATATTCCTTGTCAAAACTGGCAGTTCTGACAAGAGAATAGAAAACACTGCCTTAACAATTTTAGGCCTATTAGGAACACTTGAAAACCAGCAAATTGCAGAGGGTATTTGCTAAGAGTAAGCCAAAGACACTTGTGATGGCAAGTAATAAAAACCTGACGCTGCTTCCATACGTGGGAAATGATGTACAATTCACTAATTCCGTAGGTTTTTTTGATGAAACTGAATGGGAAACTGAACAAAGACAAGATAAAAAACACGATGAAATTTAATTTTGTGTGGCCAACGCTCACAACCAGGCCCCGTGTAGGGCTGGTTGTAGGACTAATAATCAATAAACATCCCCCCTCCAGACTGACTAAAGAAAACCTCACTGCAAAACTTAAAGTAAACCCAACTTTTTTCTTCTTACTTTGGAGCCTTTTTACCAGTTGTAGTTTCTATTCCAAGCTTTTCTGTGCTAAAGAATCAACATAACTCCCTAATAATTTTAGTGACGTGACAGACTTGTTCATCTCCAAAGCTTTAAATGAGCAATGCAATTGTGATTCTCATGATACAGCTGAAAGAGACCACAAACCACTTCAGTTCCACTTCATTTTTGCTACAAGTGGACAATACTCAGCACAGAAAGTCCCAGTCACTGCTGCTGACGATGACTATTTCTGCTGCAAGAACACAGCTGCCGTGGACTCTCAGGATCTTAGCAGATTAGTGGAACTAAATGCTTTGCAATATGAGAAGGCTGCAAAGCTGCTGCAAAACTAAGGGCACTTCACAAAACAACATTTCACTGATACATAATGGAGTTGTGTATGCACAACTATCTGCAAAGTGAATTGTGCAAAACCCCAAACTCGTTCAGACTACAGAAAGAGTTTATTCCTGTGAAACTGCACTATATAAAGAACAACATGAAGGTAAAATACTACACAGGCACCACAATGAGCACCAGACAGAAGAGACCACTTACCATGCAAGATTCCAGGCAAGGACTGATTCCCCTTTAATTTTGTCCTCCCTGAGACTTTGCGCATATTGATACACATGTAAGCAATCCCCCAAAATGCCTAGCGCAACAGAAATGCTAGCAGTTATCTGTCTTTTTTCAATTTTGTTTAGTAAAAGAAGTGAAAAAGCAGTCCTGTTCTCTTTCGCCCACTCTGCACCAGGTGGGTCCTGCGAGCAGCAAAAGGTGTGTTTTTCTTGTAACAGGTTGGTGGAGAATGCAGGGAACTCAACAGCCAAGGCTATAAGAGCAAGAATGTGAGAGCCTGAGTGGAGCAGAAATAGAAATTGTATCATTGTCACATACAGCGAACAAGAACGCTCGAATACCAGGTTGGTAAAAAGGTCATAACCCATGTATGCCAAAGCAGGATGGCGAAGGAGTTCTCAAATCCACCAGTGAATACACTCACGGTCTTTGAAGTAGAGAGACTACTATGGCTTCTCTGGTAGAAGAACAGGCAGGACAGTGGCATCCTGACCCTTGGACATCTGAGGCTTTTAAAGGTCTTTTAAGTAAAGTTGTATGAGTTTTTGAGGGCCTTAGGAAGAGTGGATTGTTTATGGGAAAGGAGGAGTTAACAGGGAGGACGGCCTGGGCTGGAGGAATGTTGGGCAGCTCAAGAGAGCACGTGAAGATAAGAGCAGGGCATTGGGGAAGGAAAACAAATGCTGTGGGGATCACGCTGGGGAGCACAAAGCCAGGGAATGTACTTTTGCCGCAGAAGGGCTAAAACCAGCTGCTGCTAGGAGAGGATGGTCAGGGTGGGAGGAGAGACCAAAGAAAGGAGTTTCAGATACAAAACAATGGGAGGGGAGGGAGAAAAAAAACAAAGAAAACTGTGAGTTTGCTCAGCCTAAGGCAGCTGTTATGGTGGTGTTGGAGAAAACACAGGAGAGGAGACAGGAAGGTGAGGAGTTACAAGAACATAACTGAGAAGCTTAAACAGAAATGACCAGGTAAAATGGGTAGAGCAGCTGCAGTACAAACCAGAAGACAGCTAGCAAAGTGGGGTCCTGAGAGATGCCACAGAGGCATTTGGGATCATCCCAGTCCTCCTGGGGCTACTCCTTGTGAAAACAAATGACCCCCAGTTGACCAATGCTGATCAAAATCACCTGGCTTAAACGGCCCGTGCAGACACCAAATGGGACATGTGCAACCCACAGGCACACTAGCCATGGGCAATTAGCAGTGGTTACAGCCAGTGTTGAGATGTGTTAAGGCAGCTGGAATAGGTGTCTGTAGAGCTTCATCTGGAAGAACAAAACCCAAGTGGGTCCACAGTCACATATTGTTAAAAGCGGTTACTGTCTGTAGTTGTTAAACTGGTGCTGGAGGGACGTGGAGCCTAGTTATGGTGAGCTAATATTCAAAACTATAACGCTGGAGGGTTTATTCATCCGTTGTGCAAGATTACGGGTCCTGTGAACCCTGCTAATGTAAACCAGCTGGATTTGGAAGGGCAGGCTGGCAGGGCTGGGAAGACTCTCCCGGAAGGTGGAGAGCCTAAGGAACCTGATGAAAAAGAAGGCAAATAAATACAATAGTAAAAGAAGTACAAGCAGTTATAATGCTTGGTAATACAGACCCTGAGGGCAAACAAGCCAGGCCTCTAGAAAGTAAGGACAAGATGGACCCCTGCAGTTCTGGGTATGGTGCTAGCCTGCAGGACGGCACAGAGAGGTTTTTATATTTTATTTTTTCAGGAATGCTGGGTGAGTCACAAACATGGCATTTGAAATAGAACAATAACAGGATTTGGAAGGAAAAAAGGAGCGCCTGGGAGAACACACAGCCAAATGGAGTAAGAAACTGCTTATCACCTTCATGCATAGGTTGGCAGAACTGTATGCTAGAAATGGAAGAGATCCCAAGAGTCAAGTGTTGAAACCAGTGCAGGGCATCTCTAGCAACATGAAAACAACACCTTCAGCCCCGCTAGCGGAGGAGCAGTCACACTTTAAGATTGGGCAGGTCCACTCGCTCAGCCCTTTGGGACACAATAGATTAAAGTACTATCAGCCAGGGGAGACTTACAGTACCAGCCCTACTGGGGCAGCTGTAGATGGAATGAATGGCCCTAGCTTGGTAATGGAGTTTGGTGCTGGTATTGACGTCTTGAAACACACTGGGCAACACAGCATACCAGCAAGTCTGCAGGGAGGGCTGGTGGTATTGCATTCACCAAGACAGGAGAAAAACAGCATTTTAGGCAATGGTCTCATTCTGGATCTAGCTAACAATTGTTTGGGGGGCAGAGCGGGGTGGTAATACAGAAACAGAAAGCCCCGTAATAATCTTAGTTGCACAACGGTGAATGGCAGCGAAGCTCCAGAAACACTTGAAACACCTCAGGGGTGAATGGCAAGAGAAGATTTGTACACATGTGCTCAAGATAAGTGAGCATGTGGAAGGATTAATACACTTGTATTAAGATCCAAAACCACAGAAACCATATGAATGTCCACGTGAGGTTGAGGAAGGATTGTAATCCACTATTATTAACCGAGTGGATTACGGAGTACTGGTTCAATGACCTGGTTTATACAATTTACCAGTGTATCAAAGAGTGATGGAAGGATGTGGAGTCCGGTTTTCAGGGCAGTAAACACTCCGCAAACAACACCTAGTGCTGTTAAACCGCCAAAATGCATGGCCACAGAAGTACAAGGACCAAAGCAGTTTTCAGTCATGGACCTAGAATTTGTTGTTGTTGTTGTTGTTGGTTTGCTGTTGAGTCTGGGTTTTTTCCTTTCCCCTAGAAAGGAGTGCTGGTATAACTTTGTTTCTATATTTCAAGGGAAACAATATTCCTTCACATGGATTCCTCAAGAGTTTCACAATGGGCCTGCAGTCTGCCAAGCACACATCACCTGAATGTGTGGTAAGTTAATCCATAAACGAAGGAAAAAAAAAAATTATAGAAGCTGTAGTAAATTTTTGTTGGTTTTGTTGAAAAACTTTACATTTTTGATAACTAAGAAAGTTCATCTATCATTCATGCATATAAAATTATGTGTTAGGCTAATAAGGAATGAGAGATATAGCATTCAGCACTGTCCATAACTCCTGTGACTGCTAAAGGAGTTTAGTGTATGATTTAAATGAGGAATAAAAACCTTAACAACATTTGAAATCTACCAAGAGCTGAAATGTCACTCAAAATTACTCTTCTGTGTTAAAGAGCAAGAACAGACTAAGCTTTTGTATAGCGAATTGTTCAAAACTCCTTTTTCCAAAGTACATACATCCTGAAAAAAATCCATTTTCCGGATCTTTTTTCAGTACAACAGACATCAGCCTTAGATCAGTTTTTATCACCAGGCATTGATACCAGCAGATGTATCGTGCAGCAGTCGGTTATTAAAAATAACAATTTGGCTTTCCGTAAAGCAATTGGCGCTGCAGTTATCTGAATGGCTGCCTGACAGGAACCACTTGCAACCTACCCTGGTTTCTGCTTCCCCAGAACCAATTCCTGTGGAGTTACAACCCAAACTTCACCTCAGTGGTAAATTTAGACGGGAGTATTTTAAACATGGCAAAGTTAGTGTAAGTGCACAGCTTAAAAATCAGTAGTAGCACCTGTATTTTAGCATTTGACACTACTAAGCGTTTTAAAAATAGCACAGGACAAAAGCCTGCTTAAACGAAACGGGCTAGCGGTGATATTAGAGCAAAGGTCGAACTTAAATTGCTGGTTTACTTCTGTATTTTCATTAAAGTGGACAATCTTTCTCAAAGGCTCTGTAAATTGCTGGGTCACAGAAGGGGCAAGGACGGCAGTAAAAAGCTGAGCCTGCGCGCATATTTAGGTTAAGCTTTAATGAGCAACGTTTCCCTTCCTGCCGTTCTTCTGTCTCTGCTAAGAAGTGAATGAAGCTGGGCACGGCGGGGGGAGAGGGAAGCCGGTCTCGGCACCTCCCAGCATCAGCAGGTAAGAGGGCTTTCTAACGTCAGTATTCTCACCCAAAATGACGGCCTCTTTGAAAGGCTGGAAAAGTCTCAGCAGCAGCTCACAGTCATAAATCAAAACAGCAG
Source organism: Elanoides forficatus (assembly GCA_025311575.1). Taxonomy (NCBI): domain Eukaryota; kingdom Metazoa; phylum Chordata; class Aves; order Accipitriformes; family Accipitridae; genus Elanoides; species Elanoides forficatus. Next base: position 3,073,205 of record JAOBAS010000008.1, on the reverse strand, counting down.
CTCGATGCAAAGCGAGGGTTCTTTCCTATTCATCCAACGCCTTACAGTGCCACGCTTCGTGAAAGCAGAAAATAGTTTTCAGCTACAAAATAATTTTCCTTCTATAGTTTTCCACAACAGAGACAAGGGAAAACTCATAAGCTGCACCCATCGTTCTCCACATTATACAAAGAAAAAAAATTCTGCAATACAAAGACCACTGTCGACTTCAACAGTTGATCTAGGATCAGGTACAGAATGTTTGGTTTGTGGTTTTTTCACCCCTTTTAAATGGGAGTCCTGATGTAATTTTAATAGCAGTGGCATAACCACTACAGTTTAATGCTGTCTTGGTAACAAATGAAAGAGATGCCAGCACAAGCTGCATCACCAGTTCAAGGGACATCTTGTTTCTTCCATGGTTCTAAGACTCAAAATCTGCATCCATTAAGTTTGTTCTAATCCATAAGGCAGCACTCCCAAGAGCAGAGTTTGTACTGGAAAAGAAAGCAGCATCTTTTTTTTTCCGAAGACATTAAACTCAAATTATTCTGGAAGATTATAGCAACCAATAGCCTAAATAATCTGTCTGTTCAATACCTTTTCTTGAAGACTACCGTACCAAAATTTTCAAGTTGTTCTGTCCCATACAAAATACCACTTTAACACACCGAAGGAGAAAGTATGCTTTAAGTGCACTGAATGTCTACTAAGATTTATGTCAAGAGCACCTCATTGAAATCTTAATTATTTAAAATATATTTGATAATCATTATTTTTCTCTCTTAACTATTGTGAATTTTATTCTTTAATTATATTTAATTTAATTCTTTAGTGCTTTGTATGTGTTCCTGATTAATTCGTATGGGCTTTCTTGTGGTGGTCATAGGCTTAAGTGGGTGCAAGCTCCACCACAGGACCAGTATCTTACATGATTCCAGCTCCGGTACTGCTCAGCAGGCACCATTTTAACTGTTGTGGATCCCACTCTCACATACACTGCCAACTAGCAATGTAATGGCAGCTTGGCTCCGAATATCTTCATTCACGAAGTGGAAAGCATTTGATGAACTCAAGATGCTTCCACCTTCTCTGCCATTTTGAGCCTTTACACTGTCTGTGTACACAGTGCAGGCTTTTATGCCAGACAATGACACAGATTTTTCAATAGCGTCCTGTTTTAATAGAGCTGCAAGTCCTACATCAGCAGCAGAAGTATAAAGTCCAGAGTAACGTTATGGCAAAATTCATTATTTAACCTTAGGATTTCATATACTGCACCACTTGAGCTTTACCCTTGCAGTCTATAAGGTAATAATAGTAATTTCAGTGAAATTGCAGCCTTGCAAAGCTCTGCTACATACACAGCTTTCTTCACTGTACTACAAGATTTACAAGGCAATATGTAGGAACTGGAACATTTTAAAACCTGATGCAGATATTTGAAGTAACAAAGCACTTTACAGCAGTTAATGGTAGCAGATGGATGACAGAACTGAGTCACGATAATACTATTTTTCTGTAGAGGTGTGAGCAAAACAGCTGTTAAGTCTCCTTTTTCTTGATGTTGAAACAGTTGGGGTTTTTTTCCCCAGTATCTTCTTTAACTTAAGTCGGATCTCTTTCCGTTACAAGTTCCCTTTGCTCCTGTCACTCTCTGCAAGGGGGGGCATACGCCGCTCCCTTGCTCCCAGCCTGCTCTCCACTAAGCAGGTTGGGTTTACTCATGGGCTCGCAGGTCCCCACACGCACACAGGCTGCCCAGCACAGGAGCTGCAGCCCATGGTGGTGGCCCAAACCTCGTGGCACACTTTTGTGTCCTTTCCTGTTCTCACAGCTTCAGTATTTAATAGGGAAAAGAAAAGCATCATCCTGACGTGCCCAGGAGCCAACGCCCAACTGCCCAGTGGTGTCACAAGCCGACCCACCAGCATCTCTCTCACCTTCTCTTGCAGATGCTTTATGCGATCCAAGAAGGTCTGCTTTCCTTATTCTGTAATAGACTCTGCACGTTAATACCCACAAGCCCCATTTAGATCAGCAATGAAAGGAAACAATTTGAGAATGAAGAAATGGCTGACCCAAGTTCTCACACCCTCCTGGAGAACAGTGGGTTTTGTTCCCTTAAGGAGCATTGTTTTGCCTTGGGAAGCAAAGCCCCTGAAATATGTATTTTGTATTCCGCATGTCTGACTTGAAGTAACAGTAACTTGATATGAAGGACATCTTGAAATATTCTGCCTTTGTGAATATGAATGTAGGAATCTGCAGAAACTGTGAATGAACATTTACAACAAACTGTGAGCCTCCTACTGATGCACTCAAATACAAAACAGGAGGCAAGAGAGAGAAGGAAAAGAGATGAATTTGTTTTCCTAGCAAACAGCTGTCTTCTTTAACAGGAGAAACTAAAAAGAAAACAGTGTGTGAAGAGGCCAAAAGCTGCATTAATTACAGTATTTTTAGATGCTACAAGCACAATTTTGATAAACACTCTAAACTGTGAAAAAACTGTACTGTCAATGCAATTAAGTCTTTTTTCTTGATGCAGCATCATCAATGCATGTGCCTGCTGAGAATATATTGTGGGCTGTGCAGTGCAGTTACCCTTTGATTAATGATTCAAGGCAATCAGTAGGGACCACGCAAACTCCTGGGGGATGCCACAGTAAGCAGCACAATGTCATCATTTAATTTCTTCTCTTGACCTACATTACGAAGCCTGAAGACACAGTCACTATTAAGGGCCAAATTCCAGCTGTGGTTACAGAAAAGCAACTCCCACAGAGCTGAAAATAATCGGTACACAGCTTAGGAGCAAAATTTGGCATGGGGCGATTACTCCTTCGATATTTGGAGGGATGTTATTTATTTATTTAGGAGGATGTGGGAAGGTGTCAGACTAATTCTTATGTTAGCTTTAATGGCTGGACTGCTGTGAGATGCCCTGCAGCTCGAAAAAGCTAGATCTTGTTTCTTAGCTAGTTAGTATTTCTATTTAGCCAGAGCATGGCATTAGAGCTAGGATTTTATCAGGATAGACCTAAAACTCAGCCTGAAATAATCTCTTTGCTAGAGGCACCCACAACAGGTGACATCAGCCTGTCAGTTGGATTGCTTCTCTTCACTGACATGAAGTCCTCCATTTCATGCCAATGGGCAGCGATCATGTTATCTCATGAAGTATTCAGCGTTGAGCATGGTAACACAGCATATTTGGGTTTGTAGCCTTCAGCACTTTAGAAAACACCAAGAAATTCAAAATGCTGTAGCACCTCCTTCAAACAAAGTTTGGGTAGCAAATCTGTCTTCTGCTTCCTGAACCGGCTCTCTGTACAGTATTTATTCTTGCCCAAGGTGTCAGTTATTATCTTCAAGTACATCATTGTTTCAACCAAGGTTAACTGAAAGGCCAACATTAGCAACGTTGCCAACAGCACTGTTTCTCTGACATGCTGAAATTTTCTACAGAGAGGGTGAATCTCATCTGCACTAGAGACATCATTTTCTCCAGGGCTAAGTGTTTGGAATGTATTTCCTGAATAACCAAAGGGCATCTATGTGCAAAAGTTATTTGCAGCTTTGACTTAATTTATAAACTCAAAGCATCTCCACTATTCTCGTTTTTCCCATAGGGAATAGATAATGCAAGAATAGATATGATGGATGCTAGTCACATTACTTTCTACACTTCAGAAAGCTGCTCAGACACTACAGTATGAAAATCTACATGATATGAAATGGTATAAAAGAATATAAATGCTTAGATATATGAGACTGCAGATAAGGAATAATTCTGGCTGTAGTGGGAGCTGCCAGTTTTAGCAGCTGCACTGGGTTGTTAAACAAGAACCCACATATCAGTGGAATATTTTTGCTAAGTACTATCAAAGTTTCTACTTTTTTTTTTTTTTTTTTTTTTAGGAAAAAAAAAGGTAATCATTAAAATCCTTATGATGTTGCTTATGAAATGTAGTCCACAGGGTCATATACACTGAAAACTGATTTCCAATCTGCGAATTGTCACCCATTAAACACTTCCTCTGAGTATGGTCATAAAAAAGATCTAGAACAAAACAGCACACTCTGTGCTTAGGAAACCCACAAGGAGCTGCTTCTAGCCTAGCATAAAAGAATTCAGGCAGTAATACTGCAATTCCATCAAATGTCTACTAAATTTGAAGTTGACCAAAACTTGTAAAGACATTCATTATTTGGGGCATTCACTGAGAATCTTTCAGTGCATAAGAAAGTTGATTTTAAATTTGGTAAGTCGCAGCAGCTGCTGAAACCATCTTCTATGTGTTTATAGGCACTTCACCAGCTGTCATGGGATGCCATAGCATTCCTCACCTTCAAACCAGAGATGGTTTAGTGCCTACACCTTTACAAATGGAATGGCACATAAAGCTTGCTGTCTCATAGAAATAGTCTCAGATTAATCACTTTAATTATTAAGCTTTATATATTATGCAAAAACAGTTGTTTCTATTGCTGAATCAATATAACTGTTATGTACCTCTTAAATTAATAATGTATCTCTTCTGAGCTACTTAAGGGGGATTAGGTTCTTTTCCATGCATCAGAACTAAGAATACAACTCTCATCCTTTTTTTCCCCATCCTTGTATATCTATCTTTATGTAAAGAAACGATCCATTCTCCCTGAAAAGAATAAAATTTTTAACCCTCAAAATCTGCACTTCAAAATCCTTCAGGTGCCTGGAACTGTGCTTCCATGCTTAAATAGAACTGGCCCAAGACTGAGAGAGTTGAGGAGTAAAGTTACTTTATTGGCAGACAGTCTCTGTTCCAGGGATTTCACTTACCCATTAACTATTTAATATAAAAATAGGTCCTTGGACCAAGCATGAGAACCAATGTATCCTATTTCTGCTGCCCTCCCCTCATGACCCCCACCAGCTAAGGAGCTCTGTCCTCAACATTTGAAAGATTTAACTGGACCGATTTCAGCTGGAGGAAGGAGTGTAAACCAAACAGTGTACATCACAGACTTCTATTTCCCTGAAGAAACACTTTAGGCACTTAAATCCGCCATCAGCGAGACCTCAAACGTGTATTTTGTTATTGCAAAAATAACTTAGAAGCAGCCAACCTAACTTTAAGAATAAACTGGCTAGTCTTATTCCAAAGAAGGTAGGATTAATACTTTAGAAAAGCCCCCCTCGCTCCTCTGACTGTGGGGAAAATCTGGGTGAATCCCTGGAGCAAGAATCCCTTCCCCTGAACTCTGTTGCTGCTCCCTTCCTCCCTCGTGTTCTCCTGTCTACACTCATCCTCTCAACAGTCGCTAGACCAGAGAAGCCCAATTTGATAAGAATCAAAACTGACAGCCTACCTACCTGATCAAGCACCTCCATGTCCTTAGGGACCAAAATTCAAGGCCTAAATAGGAAGAACATAAGACATTACCAACCACCCAGACAGGATGGCAGCACCGACGGCTATGCCACGAGAGATCAGAGGCAAGGAAGGGCAGGAAACACGAGAATAGTAGGAGCCTTCAATTACCCTTATGAAGATTCACACTGGTACGTATCAGAGAGATCACATTTTTACGAGGCCGCCGATAAGTACATCCTGAAGCAGCTGTGAAGGCAGCCCACAAAGTGGGAGACCTTCCTCAACCTTGTCCTGACTACCACAAGTCGCTTGGCTCAAAACTGTATCTGTGAATCTCGATAAACTCTGTATCCCTACAGGAGCAACAAAAGCCAAAAAGATACGCCACAATTTTGCTCTGTTTCAGGAGGCAGAGCCACACAAAGATGAAGAAACTTGTTTAAAATGAGCAGCTAAGAGAATTAAAACCTTACAGACAGTGTGGAGATTATTGAAGGAGCAGCACTGATGAATGCATACCACAGATTTTTTTAGAAGTATTTTTAGAATGGATGGAAAAGTCATGAGGACTGAACAGCAGGTAAGGGAGGTTATTACAAACAAGAAGGCATCCCTCGCAAGGCTGAAGCTCTGTCAAACCTAAGAAAAAGGAAATGATCATGAACGCTGGCAAAGTGTAGAAACATAACTAGGAGGGTCCGAAAGAGAGTTTGAAGAGCAATTGGCAAAAGGAATTAAAACTGAATTCAAAATCTTTCTTCAAACACATCAGTAGCAAGAATCTTGGCAAAGTCTGTAAGGCCAACTGATGATCAAAGTACACAAGAGAAACCTGAGAGAGGACAAGATTGCAAAGAATAAAATAAATTCTTTGTGTTCATGTTCACTGTAAAAGAAACTGAGCAGATTTCCACGCTGAACTCCTTATTTTTGGGCAACTCAGTAAAGGACACCTCTAACTTCTGTACTGTATTTTACAGTTACTTCGAAGTGACTGGTAATAACCAGCAAAAAATCCTCTGGCATTCAGTAAGCAGTTCTAAGAGAAATTAGGGATGAAATCAGTAATTACCAGCAGTGGTGAGCAACCTCTCCCTACAAGCTGTCAAAATAGTTGAAGACAGTAAACGCAAGTTGAGTTTTTCAAAACTGGTTAGACAACAAGTAGATTTGCCTGTCCAAAGAAGAGCAAGGAAGCTGGTGAGGGGCCTGGAGCACAAGTCCTGTGAGGAGTGACTGAGGGAGCTGGGGCTGGTTAGTCTGGAGAAGAGGAGGCTGAGGGGAGACCTCATAACTCTCTACAACTGCCTGAAGGGGGGTTGTGGCGAGGTGAGGGGGGTCAGTCTCTTCTCCCATGTAACAGCAATAGGATAAGAGGAAATGGCTTCATGTTGCACCAGGGGAGGTTTAGATTGGATATTAGGAAAAATTTCTTCACTGAAAGTGTTATCTAGCATTGGAACAGGCTGCCCAGGGAAGTGTTTGAGTCACCATCCCTGGAGATATTTAGAAGATGTGGCACTTGGGGACATGGTTTAGTGGTGGACTTGGCAGTGCTAGGTTAACGGTTGGGCTCGATGATCTTAAAAGTCTTTTCCAACCTAAATGATTCTATGATTCTGTGATTCTAGATAAGGAAAATTCATAAAGTTTGATGCAAGGACCCTTATATTAAGTAACATAAGTAAGATATTGTTTTATCCTTATCAATAAGAAGATGACTAATCTATTTGCCAAAACATGAAATAATAGTTTAGGCTGTGGTGTAAGAATTTCAGCCCTCCACTTGCCTCACAGCACACTCCTTTAGACACTAATTTTGGATTATTAATTCAATAGGAGATTGAATATAAAAGTTTTTTTAAAAAATGCTTTTTGTTTTGGATGAACTATTTTGCCAAGCCAAAATATGTTATCACTCAAAACCAGAAAATAAAAATACTGTAATAACTGGCCTGAAAACAGGTCACTCACAGTCTTTGAGGGAATTTTAATGTCTTTCCTTTCATGTATTGAAGTGCCTGCCTCTAAACTGCTTGCTCCTTTCATTGATGCAGATTTACCTAAATGACCTGGTCTTTGAAGAAAATTGACTAGAAATGACCTAGCAAAAGGATAACTTTATTTTGTGTTGCACTTTGTTCTTGTTCTTAATACCTTGAAAGATCCTATTTCTCAATGTTTATACAGTCTTTTCAGAGCAGTGCTTTCAAAGTAATTACATTGTTCACCATTTGTACCCAGATGTCTGCTTGTATGGACAAAGGTGATGTCAGAGCTGATGCATTTTCTGAGGGAAACATTTGTCCCCTTTCTTCCTCCTGACTCTTTTCCTATCTTTCAGAAATCTGAGTAAGATCCATCTTGTCTAACTCTATCTATCTATAAATGTACATTCTTATATTTCCTCACAAAAATTTCAGTACTGGTCAAGCCCAAGGGTTCATCTGATCTGGTATTCTGTTTCCATCAATGGCTATAGCAGTCTGCTTGAGTAGAGTGAAAACAAGGACAACCATATAGAATCACAGAATGGTTTGGGTTGGAAGGGACATTTAAAGATCATTTAGTCCAACCTCCCTGCTATGGACAAGGACATCTTTCACTAGATCAGGTTGCTCAAAGCCTCATCCACAACCTTACCTTGAACACTTATGATACTTCCCCTGCGTAGTTTCCTAGCTTCCACCTGTTTTCTACTCAGCTGATTTCCGGAGTCTGATGTGGTTTCTATGTTTACTAACCCCCAACAGATACTTCTTCCAAGTACTTGTCCATTCCTTCCTTGAGCCCATGTGAATCCTATCATTCATAGCATTGCCTATCACAGCAAGCATCTTGGCTCTGACTCCTATTGCATGAAGAATTGTCTCTTTTATCTGTTCTGTAATGGGCTTCTTTTAGATTCATTTGATGCCTCTAGTTCTTGTACTGGAAAAGGCAGCAAACACTGTCTCCTTTTGCCATGGCATTCATGATTTTAGAGTTGTTATATCCCTGTCTCCTCCATGCTCCCCATCTCCCTGTCTATTCTTCACAGTGTGGTCGGTTGACCTTGGCTGGCTACCAGGAGCCCACCAAGCTGCTCTATCATTCCCCCTCCATTAACAGGACAGGAAGAGAAAATAATAAAAAAAAAAAAACCAAACAAAAGAAACAACTCGTGGGTTGAGATAAGGACAGGAAGAGATCACTTACAAATTACCATCATGGGCAAAACAGACTCAGCTTGGGGAAATTAATTTAATTTATTGCCAATCAAACAGAGTGCAATAATGAGAAATAAAAATAACTCTAAAGACACTTTCCCCCCCACCCCTCC
>JAOBAS010000008.1:3045777-3056149 GCA_025311575.1 Elanoides forficatus | reverse complement strand
AGTGGACACATTGGTATAGTTTTTAAAACGGTACGCACTAACTCATTCTCCAAGCACCCTTGCTGGTTGCTCTCTTCCTGTCCTCTCTGTTCAGGAGGTTCATTGAATCACAGCTTTTTTGCCTGCCTGAGTTTCACCCACTCGTTATCAGGAATGAATCACATCTCCGTAGCATCTCCTCTCCTCCCAGCCAGCGTCTCCCAACAGAAGCCGCAGCCCACAGATCAGCTCCTGATTTCAGTCATGCGAGCAATTCTCCCACCCCGGTATTTGCCAGGGAGCCCCATCCCTGGCAGTGGCATGGCATAAACAGACAAGGGCTACCACGGTACCTCCTGCAAAGTCTCTTTCCCTCCCGTGCTGTCTTTCCTTACCTGTGAAATGCCCCCATTACTCCCCTTTCCTCCGGGAACACGGCTCTAAGTCACCATTTCTAACCCAGACTGTATTGGCACTACCCAGGAGCAGCTGCAGTTTTTGCTGTATTCACCCACGCTGGGGTACGCTTTAACCCCATTCCTGCAAGTGACGTGGCTGGTGAATGGTTCAGAAATTAGTTGGTCTATCTTTTTTTTTTTCTTCTTTTTTTCTTTTTCCAAACTCTTGTGAAAGCAGCTGACAATCTGGGGTTCCGATCGTCTCGTATTTTAAAAGATAAATAGATGTTTTACTCGTATAGAAATTACTGACTATTGTAGTCCTGAAGTCCTGGAACTGATTCAAGCTTTTCCACTGATGATAAAATAAATACATTCACACTAACAGCTTCTTTTGACAGTTTTTGTTATTTTTACTTTATGTACATTTTTTTTAAAAAGAGGCTTTATTGCCCAGAACTTTCTTTCTAGAGCCCATTCTTTTTGTAATGTCACACCAAATAAAGCAGCAGAAAGAACACAGTGGGACAGGGGAGCAAAAGGGGGGTGGGGAAGAGCAAGTGGAAAAAAAAAAAAAAAAAAAAGTGGCCCATGAATGCACTGAAAGCTTCATGTTCAAATCATGGCAATACTGATGGATGAACTTACCCTGAGGAGACAGGCGGGCACGAGAGCTGTTCACAGACCAGACTTTGGAAAGAGATGTTTGGACCAGCTACCTTTAGGGTTTTAAGTGCCTCCTTATGAATATGTCATTTTGGAAGATCATTTTCTTAGGCTTTTTATGGAATCAAAGATAATGCAGAAATCCTCCAGATTCAGGGTACACCTCTCTTGACCAGAAGACCAGCCTGGATTCTTATGTTAGATGTCTATAACCAGGTGGTAAGGCTATCCCAGCTGAGATATTCACAGCCTTGCAGTTAAAAACACGATTTCAGAGGCCTCACACCTAGACAATATAAGCATCACCCCATTACGGTTTTATATAAGAGTATGTATTATTCAGATTGCACTCTTGAAAACCGTGTGGAGATTCATAATGCATCCCAACATCTTAATGTTACTGGATTAAGGCACAAAAAGAGGAGCAGGATGGCAGATCTAATCTGAAAAAACAAGATTTAATACCTTGGACGGAAGGAATAAAAATTGTGACAGGTGAACAAAGGAACAACAATATAGGATCCAAAAGAATGAGAAATAAATTGTGTCTTATTTTAGACTAATTTTTCTCTGTTTCGGGGGTAAGAGGAGGGGTGGGAGAAGACTTTGGGTGGGAAGCAAAACAGTGGAAGCAAGCAGACTCAGAGGGTGAACAACCTTCGCCGCTACCCCTCTCATCATTCCCCAGAGCCACAGTCCCATTAGGACAGTGAGGAACCTCCTACTTTTCGAACGCTGTCCCAACAAGACCTGGCAGAGAGGCGGATGCAGATTTTTACTAGCATGCCCACCACCTCTGGCTAAATCTTGAGCAAGTCCTGGGAGATGTCTGTTTTCTCCTGCTGCCTATTCCTCTCCTCCCCGAGAGTCTCGCTTTGACGTGCAAGGCCATCCTTTCCACAAGGCAACAGTTCTGTGAACTCGCGACAAATGAGGTAACTCAATAATACTCTCAACAGCCCGATCCTGCTACAGGTTTGCCACATCGCAGAGCAGCTGATGAGACCATGTGTTCTGCCTACGTCTTTCCAGCACCTGAGACAAGAATGGCTTTTTCTATTTTTACTACTTTTTTCTAGTACATTTTGTCTTAAGAAAAGAAACCTTTAAAGCAGCAGTCCATCTCAACTAAGTTTTTCTCCTCCATTCCTTCCCTACTCCCTAAGAGAATGGTCATTAGTTCTAAATATAGTAAAAGGCAGTCAAGCAGGATTCTTCCCCATTAAAAAAAAAAACCAAAACAGAAAACAAAATAAATCCACACACTTTCTAGAAAAAAAGAAGTTTAAAGAGCAAAATAAAAATGAAAAAAACGCTGCAGAAACGGAAGTCTCAGTTTCTGTTTAATGTTCCCATTGCTTGTCTTTACCCGTTCTCCTCTCTCTCATCCATCCTGCCCAGATGAAGATTTGCTAACGTGAACGAAGCAGCCCACGGTCCCACTGGCACCGACATCAGCATGTGGCCTACTGCAATAGGAGGAGATCTGTAGAGCAAAGCGGCAGGTGCCAGGGGCCTGACATCCACTAAAACACTGATACAGATGCACTCCCAGTTACTCAAAACTGCAAACGGTCTCTGAATTTATCACCCACAGTGAGAGAGACACGTTAAGCATCTTTAATTCCCTATGTTTATTTACAGAAACACAATGTAACTCTGCTTTTCCCTCTATGTAAAAAAGTGTTACACTAATATTAGCAATACGAAACAAACGTCATGTGAATTTCAGAATTACCCACTCTAGCAGATGAAAGTACTAGGATAGTGAAGGAACATTTATGACGCTATATAAGCCTTTGCATCATCACAGTAAATTCAGAGAAGACACTCTTCTACTACTTCTCTGCTAAAAAGCTATTTCAGCTTAGCAGAAGCTCACACATCCACTGTTTTGTTGGGCTGGGGGTTGGAATCTCACTCCACCTTCTTCTTTGAGATATCTTTGACTATCACTTGTTCCTAGATCAACATTTCACTTCTAAGTTTGCTGGATAAATGCCTTTTGTTCAGTTCCATTACAAAATACTCACATATTTACCAAAAAAAAAAATTAAAAAAAAAAAAAAAAAATCACATCCTTTAATATATACAGCAAACAATTGAAGGGGAATTCTAATTAAGGTGCCTGTGCTGATGGGCACTTTGTAACCAGTAACGCCAGCTGTTGTAACCAGCATGCCTTTCCAAACGTGCCATACCCTGCTTGTTTTGGAGCTCCATACTCAAGTGGTATTGAAGATTCAGGTTTCTAAATTGACCTTAACATTCAGCAGAAAAAGGCAAAAGTTAAAACAAATCTTTTTTTCCTTTCTAAGAGATGTAGAGGAGAAGGAAAAAAGCAGCATTTGGGTTAAACAAAATGCTTGTGACCAAGCCTTACATGGACGGAGCTCATGGAAATTGCCTGTCTCCAGGCTTGCCATCACCAGTGTGGAATTGTTCTTACAGAAAGAGGTTGGGTTCTCTCCAAGCTATCATGTTGGGCTGCCTTAAAGTTCAAGAAGGAAACAAGATAAACCTGTCTCTAGAGGGAGATCTGGTTTTATGCACCTTCAATCTGCACCGTACATTTGGGACCAGCCTACAGGGATAAACAAATGATCAGCCCCAGACGCTTACATAAAATTAACACTGCAAGTCATTATATCAGAATGTGCTAAAGTTGCAAATAACAAGTGTTTGAAAGTCGGAGTATTCAAAAAGGAAACTTATCTATAAAATCTTAATTCAGTCTTTTCTCTACAGGCAAAATGTATCGGTCATTAATTGCACTTTCATTTCCATACATAAGAGTGGCTGCTTGCTATTAGCAAAACTATGGGGGAAAAAAAAAAGAAAAAGAAAAAAAAAGCTATGCTTGTCCATTTCAGATCTAAGATGAGTCACATTCAGCTATGGATAATCAAAGACCTGCCAGAGTACATATAATTTGAAATTCCTCAGAATTGCATGACTTCTGTTTCCCTTCAATGTACTTTGTTTGAGGTTCTAAAACAAAAAGACAAAAATCACTAAGCAAACCAAAGACATTCTGCGGCAAAGACTCAGCACCTATAGTTTCACTCCTATGTTTAAATCTGGCAAAGTTGTAAACCACTCAAAATAGGATCTTCCAACACAAAAAGCAAAACAAACCAAAAAACCCTACTCGGTTTCTTAAAAAAAAACAAACAAAAAAGAGCACCATTTACATGATACAAGCCATCTTAACTGCTTCAAGGAAAAAAACCACAGTGGAATGTGCTTTGCAATGCTCTGTTTTCATTTAAATAATCTTTTGCAAGCGCCTGACAGCCTGGTGTAGAAAGGTTCCACCTGAAACACTTGCGACACCAGCGAGCTTTCTTCATGGTCTTAGTGGGTGCCTGTGGGGCTCTGGGTGTCTCTCCCTGGCCTCGGACGAGGTTCCCTTTGAGATACAGCAGCACCTTCTGTGCAGAGGTATGGAAACCTCACGGGTCCGGTCCAGCCCTGCTTCCAGAAGAGACTTACAGGGTTGTTTAAGCTTGTGCGGCTTAAACGGATCTTTCCACCTCCGAAGGAAGAGTGACTGGCATGCTCTGCTAGCTTTTCATTCCTTTTCTTCTAGAGGTGAGGTGTGCTATACGATCAATCATAAGGAATGCAGGGAAGAAAATAATGAAATACATTTTACTGTGTATAATGAGTGGTTTATTCATACAGTTATGGAAAACATTTTGAAACAGTTAAGATTAAACACCACGGGAGGCTGCTGAGGTACATTATTTATCAATATGATCTGTACAAGTATTTGGCTGCCTCATCCTGCAAATAATTTCCGCTATACAGCGCTTTACCAGGCACTAATTGGTAACACTGTAGGTAATCTCACAGTATATTTTCCTTGCCTTCAAAAGTCAAAGAGTGAAGAATAATGTTCTTAGGCTGATATTTTTGTCCTTTTTTTATTCCTTAAGGAAAGACTACAGGAATAACTGCTAAAATTCGAAGCATGCACACGTGGTCCTCACTGACTACTAATTTTGGATTTTACTTCATATTTTTAAAAAATGGGTTTTCACACGAACAAAGAGGTTCATGGCTTTGCAAGTATAGCAGAAAAATTGTTTTAACATTTAAGTGAATACATTTTGAATTTGATTTTACAAACACTTTAATATTGCAGTAACTTTAGGCACATTATTCTGTAACTTAATGGCTCTTGCCTGTCAAATTGGCAATGAATACTCATGCACTTCAAGTGTGATTCAGAACCAACAAGTAAAACTCCTTTGTGACACAGTATCTTCTGATAACATCCATTTACAGATCCAAATGTGCTGCTGTCCAAAGGTGATGGGCAACACTTGTGTCCTGTAAGTAGCTAAGCTCATCATTTTCATAGCGCATCATAGCTAATCATTTTGGACTTCTCAAGCAGCTCATCCTGATGAACACCAAGGGAAGAGGTGCTCCATAAGTTATGACAGTAAAACTCCTCTGCAGTTTGCTGAGGTTTCTTTTTCTGGCAGACCTATGATCTGCTGCTTACATAAAGTCTGGGAAGCAAAGAATTTCATTAAGTGTTTCAGGAAGCGATCACGGGATGCCTTCCGGTAACACAGGCATGCAGAGTTATTGCTTTGCCTCGGTGTTTTACCACATTTCCAGCAGCTCAAGGTTAGTCAAACTATTCAGCTGCCTAAGCATTTGTATGATGTTATATACAGTAATTCTGTAGTTAAGACTTTAAGTAACTATAACAGAAGGCAGTTGGAAAGAAAAGAAGAAAAGAGCAAGTGAAGGCAGAAGTTTGCAAATTTGGGAGGGATGCCAACACCACCTCAGACCACGGTGTTATGCTACAGGTTGGGTAGAGTTCCCCCAAAAACCACGGACCTGGGTATTTGTAGGAATTCTTACAATCCCTCCACCCTGTCAAAATCCATGCTGAATGTGATGCTGGGCCTTGAAGATGTAAACCACAGATGTATGCACCAGTTGCGTACACTTCTAGACTTGATGGATCATATTCTGGAGTTACAACTAAGGACTTGATCCTTATATTTTAAAAACAGGCTCACTTCTTCACAAAAGTCCAAAATCTGAGAGAACTGATAATACAGGATATAGGAAACTAATAATATATACATATTATATATGTAACGCTATCATTTTCAGTTTATTCATCCCAAAACACAACTTCTAAAAGAACAAATTACGAATACACAATACTGACCTGAATCTATTTTCTGCCCATTCATCTGTATACGAGAAGCTTTAAGTGCTTGTCCGAGCACAACTATTTCACAGGATATCATACTCCTCGCTGGAGGCAGCCTTGTTACTGCAAAAAGTTTATTTTGATGACACATCCACAACAACTAAGGCATCAAAGAGCATCATTTCTTGTAGTCAAAAGCCTCTTACTTGGCTGCGTAGTCAAAAGCCTCTTACTTGGCTGGAGCAGCTGCCTTCATGACTCTGACACTTTTTTTTGCTTACCAGCTGTAAACAAGGGCAGGGACAGGGACAGAGGAGGTGCAGCAGACTGCTCGCTCAACTGCCACCAGCTGGCATTTACCTTGAGCAAGCTCCTGTCCTCCCTCGCCGTGTGTGCAGCACGGTGTCAACTCAAGACTAACAGCTTTGCCAAATCTTCCTTCCCTTTTTATGCCTCTTCCTGCCTGTCCAGAGCCTCGTGTATCTATAATACAGCGACGAACCTGCAGACCGGAGGTACCTTAATTTCCTACGGTGAGCACCTACATAATTTTTCTTTACTTTTTTATTCGGTCAACACCACGAATGTGTACGCTGATGCCAGCTGTGCCGAGGGCAGGTGAAAAGCCGATTCAGCCCCCTGCCCCCACTCCAGAAGACGAGGTACACGAGCACGTACTTCAAAGTACGGTGCAGTCCTATGCCTGTAGAATGCTGCTATGCTTTAACATTTCTGTACTTTGCAATGTTTGTAGCAAAACGTTCCTTTCGAGCATTAGCCATCTGGCAAGGTTTGCTTATCAAATCTTTCCACATGCCTCAAGGGAGAGCTGTGGCCGGATCTAAGACAGTAACAAATACACCAGATTAGGCCCTTGGTCTTTTTACATTTTATCTCTTTTAACAGAGAGTAGGGAAAAGAGGAATATTCAACATGATACCTTATATTCTCCATAAAATTGCCCTGTATTTTGGTAGCACGTACTTTTCCTACACAAAGAACAGTCTGTGCTTTCAAAGCACTTAAATAAATGTAGATTGGAAACACTAACCAGAAAGGAATGACACAGCCAGGCTAGGTATAATTATGACTCTAATATTCACATCAACTCAAAATATCTTAAATTGTTCATCACATCATAGCCAGTTATAAAAACCTGACACCTGAGAATAGGATGCTGGCTTACTTGAGGAGTATTTGTATGACTAACCAACCATGTGCTTGAATTCAAGTTTCACAATCAAGCCAATAGTTGGCAATTTATTCTATTTTGCAGATTCTTGTATTTGCAAAACACAGTTGCAGTTTTTTTTCTTCACTCTTCAGAAGATACAAATTCAACCACAAGAAAACGACGTCAGGCTTAAGGGAAAAAAAAGCAACCCAGTTGTGGATTTATGATTTTGTTGTTTGGAAGGCTGCTAATTCAAGCTCCCTTCCTCCCCTTTTATTTTTATATGACTACATATAAACTTCTGTCAGAACAATCAGTCAAAGAAACATCAAGCACTATACTCGATGAAATACATCCAGTAAATAATCATACTGGAATCAGTTTATCTCTGAGAAATTGAAGGGTATGGGCTCCAGTTCTTATGTAAAATGCTTTCTTTTGACTGAAACCAAGTGAAGACACCAGCAATTCAGAAGATAAATCACCCTCTCTTCATCTATTCTGCCTCTGCATACCCAGTACTTTATTAATACTGATGTTCAAACTCTGGAAAGAGCACACCTTACAGATTAAGGTACCTCAATCCCTCAATTCCCAATTTAAAAATCTTTCCTGAACACACAAAAATCGATATATTACCTGACATTTTGTGAAAACGAAATATAGTTTTATTTCTATTTAACCACAGAATCACTCAGGTTGGAAGGGACCTCAGGAGGTAGATAGTCTGACCTTCTGCTCACAGGAGGGTCAACTCTGAGATAAGACCAGGTTGCTCAGGGCTTTACCCTGTTGCATCTTGACACCCTCCAAGGACGAAGACTGCACAACCTCTGTGGAAAACCTGTCCCACCACCCAAGTGTCCTCCTGAGGTGAGAAAGTTCTGCTTTATAAAAGGTCGTAACCTCCCATCTTTCAGTCCGTGGCTGCTGCCTCTTGTTCACATGTTGTACACCTCGGAGCCTGGCTCAGACTTCTCAGTCCCCTCCCTGTAGGCACCATGGACTTGCTGTTAGGTCCTCCGAGGCCATCTGTCCCGGGCTGAACAAACCCCTCCTCCCCAGCCTGCCTCAGCACTGACCAATTTGGTGGCCCTCTGCTGAACTTGAATTTATCAACATCTTTCTTGTAGTGGAGTGGGCAAGAGCCATCGGCAGGACTCCAGGCACTGCGTGGAGCACAGTTCTGATTTTGAACTGCCCTCTGATGCAGCCATGGACACTGTTGGCCATCTCTGCTGCCACATCTCACTGCCAGCTCTGTCCAGATCTCCATCTGCCAAGACCCCCAGCTCCTCTCTGCAGAGCTGCTCCCCAGCCTGTGTTGTTGCAGAGGTATGGTCCACCCCAGCCGCAGGCCTTCATGTTTGCCCTTGCTGGATTTCATGACTCCTCTTGGTTGCCTAGGCCCTTCTGGATGGCAGCCCGACCCTCAAGCATATTGAGGGTCTCAGTTTATTGATGGTGCCTTCTGTCTCCTTCTCCAAGTCTTTGATAAAGATACTAAACAGGATAGGACCCAGGACAGACCCCTGCAGTACTGCACTTGTAACTGACCTCCAGGTAGAGTACAATCACTGAACTTTAGCCTGAGCATCCAACTGTTTTTTTCACCCATCTGGTAGTCCATTGATCTAGTCTGGAATGTCCTAACTTGGACAGAAGAATACCGTGGCAGATGGTGTTGAAAGCTTTGCTAAAGTTGAGGTAAATGACATTCACTGCTCTCCCCTTGTCCACCAATCCAGTAATTTTATCAAAAAAGGCACTCAGGTTTGTCAGACATGATTTATCCTTGGTAAATTAATGCTGGCTGCTCCCAATCACCTTCCTTACGTGCCCAGAAATGTGCTCCAAGAGGACCTCTTCTACAATACCCCCAGGGGTCACAGTATGGCTGAACTTCTGTAGCTCCCCAGATCGTCCTTTTTGCCTTTTATGAAGATAGGTGCAACATTTGCCTTTCTCTACTTATTGGGAGCCTGCCCTGATCTCACTGACTTTCAAAGATGATAGAGAGTGGCCTTGCAAGTGCATCAGTCAGCTCTCCAGACAACCTTGCATGCAGCCAACCTGATCCCATGGATTGGTATTGGTTGTGCTCTCAGAACTAATCACTGGCTCAGTCCTCATCCACTGCTGGTTATTCTCCTCCTCCTCCTCCAAGCCTTTCACTAAGCACAGAGGCCTGGGAGACTTTCTGGTGAAGACCAAGGCAAAGAAGATACTGAGTCAATTAGCCTAATCTGTGCCTAATAAATCACCCACCCTATTCACCAACACGCTCACATTTTCCTTGTTTAGCCTTTTACTATTAATGTACCACTAGAAACTTTTCTTTCTCTGGGTATCTCTTACCACTTTCAACTCCAGTTGAGCTTTGGCTTTTCCAACACCATCCATACAAGGCAGGGCAGCGTTTCCATACTCCTCCTCTGTAATGTGTCCTTGCTTCCATGTGCTGCGTACATCCTTCGTGTGCTACAGCTCATTCACAGGTTCCCTTTCTAGCCAAGCTGCTCTCCTGATATAGTTACTAGCTTTCCTGAGTATGAGGATGGAGCATTTTTTTGCTGTCCTTAAGGACCTTCCAGCTCTATTGAGCTCCTTTGCCCTTCAGAGCTGCCTCCCTTGGGATCCCACCTACAAGCTCCTTGCAAGTTTGCTCTCCTGAAGCCCAGGGCCTCTGTTCTGCTACCTGCTCTCCTCACTGTCCTCTGATTTTGAACTGCAGCATTTCACGGTCCCTGCAGTTAAGGCTGTCACAGATTAATTATCACGTGCAGTTGAACAAAATGCTTTCTTGTTTTTCATAGCAAATCCAAGACACTATCACACTTGGCCAGCCAATCTAGCATCCATGTGATGTAGTGATATCTGGCATTGATTCCAAGCCTCCTGGATTGCTTGCACCTCATCTTGTTGCCCTTCTAACAATGCATCTTATAATGGTAGTATTCCCCCCCC
>JAOBAS010000008.1:2967498-3041876 GCA_025311575.1 Elanoides forficatus | reverse complement strand
CTGTCCAGCTGAGGAGGGGGGAGTGATAGAACGGCTTTGGTGGGTACTTGGCATTTAGCCAGGGTCAACCCACCACATATAGGCACACCTATTCAAGTGCCCAGTAATTCAGAATAGAATCACTAAGCTGCCCTGCTACCTGAAACTCTGTCCTTCAGAAGTCGTTAGTCACTGCAACAGTTTTTTTCTGTCTGAAGCTGAGGCAATTATTCTTTCACCAGAATTAAAATTATGCAACTCCTGTGGGGCTTTTTTTCTCCAAAATTGACACCAAAAAGATATTAAGAAAAAAACAAAAAAACAAACCAAACAAAAAAACCCAAACCAACTGGTGAACTAAAGTTTTGTAAAAGTTTGTGGTTCTTACTCAAGAGAAATAACAGCTTTTCAATCATTCTACTGTTTTAGTAAAACAAAGATAAGCTTGCTTTTCCCATTCCAGAACATTTAAAACAAATCTTCAGCATTACTGGAATGTGGTAAATCATGAGAATTTTCTTATCCAAATTCCAGGTTATTGAAGAATGGGTGAAAAGCAAACGTACATCTCTTCATCCACTTCATGTTCATTGCAGAAATAATTAAACTGACACACATCTAATGAACACATTTCTAGCAAAAGAAGTGCAGGTCTTAAAAGGCTATACCTTCTGAGATATTTGGGTCAGATTTGGTAAGTATAGCACCATCTTAAAACTCATTTCACTAAAACATTCATATTCCCCCAGCCTGTCAAAAAAGTTTATATCAGGATGTAAGTTCTGTCATTTCTTTCCTAGAGAATCTCTATTATAACAACTTTATTTCATGTTTCACTCAAAAATATGATTTTAAGAATGATCATTCAATAAAACTATATAAACCACAAAAACTTTCCCCAACTTGGTCTAATATGAAAATATGACTTGGCAACCAAAATTCACTCCTTTCTTGGAGCATCCATTTTCCTACTAAAGAAACTGAGAGGTGATAACGCATACCTCCAAGGCTTCTTCACAGCCGGACCTTCCTTCGGAGATACAATAACTGCACTATGCAAAACCCCAGTAGTTACAGCTCAGAGTTCCTCTGGAGGTGCATCGTTCATGCCTTAGCAACTTACCAAACCCCATTCACTCGTTTTAAGGAAAAAACGCCACCAGGCACAGGCAACCGCGCATCGGTGACAGCCCAGTTATCAGACAAATGTGACAAAAACACATTTCTCCCAGCCTTGTCACTGTTTCATGGACAGTCCACTCGCAGCCCCTTAGACCTGCATCCAACATCTTCAAACCTCTAAGGTTGTTCCGCGTCGCCCCTTCAGGATCACGGCAGCCATCCCTTAGAATCACAGAATCGTTTAGGTTGGAAAAGACCTTTAAGATGGAGTCCAACCGTCAACTCAACACCACCATGCCCACTAAACCATGTCCCTGCTCACTGCCATCTCTCCCAGGTGTAGCTGCTGTCTGACTCTCCCCACTGAAGGACAGCGGTGGGCGACTGCCTACCCACCAGCTATCCCCAGCTAGCAAGGAGGGAGCATTCGGGGTTTTGCTTTGTGCCTGCGCCTCACCAGTGTGCTCGCCCTACCTGCCGGGCGGACAAGCTCAAGCTCATCCCCGGCCATGCGTTTGGCACACCTTTCCAACAGCGGCCTTTTCCTTTGGTCTTAAATAACCAGTTAGGAGTCGTATCGTCATCCAGACACATGCCGTAATACCAAGCATTTATATTCCGGTTTTGCCTTTGAAAATCTATTGTGAAAAGCATCGGGCAACACCATGCTGAAAGCAATCAATTCTCCTTCTCAACCTTGCCTATACTGTCAAGAAAAAAGAAAAAGCAGACTTTGATTCCCTTACTTGAAATTTCTATCTAAAGCGGAAATAAAGTAGAATTAAAAATGAGTGTTCTTCTCTTTTTTTTAAACAGTTTTTTCTTCTCTGCCGAAAAAAGTTTGTTCAACAGTTTACTTCACATTAATTTCCTATTTTGACAACCCCAGAGAATACTAAGTCAAGAAGTTTACCCAGTTTGATACTATGAAAAGCACTTGAAAGGGGAAAAAAAAAATCTTAGGAAATGGTTTTTCATGAAGGTTTTCATCTTTTTTCATCTATTATTTTTTCATATATTTTGCAAATTTATTTTGGTTTTATATGGGTTCATCAGCACTCACTGTACTTATGAATCAGGAAAAGTTACCTTTTCTGATTTTCATCTGGCAAAAAAAATTAATTACACCAAAAACCTACTAAGCTGCCATCCTATCCATGTGAACAAAATTTAAGTATGTCAAATATGTCAGATGAAATTAATCAGGAAAAATCTGTTACTTTGTATTGTGCTCATCTGTGAGCAAAAAACTGAGACTTGTGATGCAAATATCAAGTTAGCAGGCAAAACATTAAAAATGCAGGCTTGGCAAAGAAAAAAAACAACAGTTAAAGGGCAAGAAAAGGAATACAACTGTGTTTAATGAAATTATTAGGTGCACAGGTTAAACCATCAGCTTACAGCAATCCTAAAGAAAAGAGATACTCCCAGGTGGTATTATTCTATACGGCTTTATGCCTCATCCTAACAAAGAGCCTTGAATTGTGCTTCTCTACATCCAGCGAACACCGATGGGCTCACAAGAACAGCATTTTCAGATTATTATTGTTGGCTGCCTTTACATATTGTTGCAACTGCCACTTTTTAAAATATTAATCACCCTGGAAGAAACATTGACAAAGCCCGAGATACAAAAGAAAGAGCACTAAGGTGAGCCCACCAAGCAGGCAATTTATTGCTACAGCTTGCATTCACCTCACCTGCTTGGCAATTTAAAGACCATGTACGCTTAATGAAGTCAGCTACCCAGTGGAATTATGGCATTACCCTTTACAAATAACGTAAATATTAACAAGGATTTTACCTCCTATCCATTAAAAAACTGTA
Source organism: Elanoides forficatus (assembly GCA_025311575.1). Lineage (NCBI taxonomy): Eukaryota > Metazoa > Chordata > Aves > Accipitriformes > Accipitridae > Elanoides > Elanoides forficatus. The sequence goes on along the minus strand of JAOBAS010000008.1, from coordinate 3,038,948 downwards.
GGTTGTAATAACTCCAATTAGGGTAATACTAAGTTCTTACACTAATTCCCACCTTCCCCACATCCTCAGTTTTATAATCAATAACACTTTTGTGGATTCAAAATTTACTTCTCATCCACGATTCAGAAGACTTTTCAGATGTAAGCTCACAACGCACCAGCAAAACACACAATGTTCTCCCGGCTCTCAAAAAAAGGTGCTGTAATACGCTTGCAGGCTCGTCTACCGAAGGGAGCCGATGAGGCTGATGCGAATTTACAGCTTCCCACCTCCTGCAAGGCAACTCATAGGCCCGCATCGTGAGGACGCAGTAAACACAGCTGCCCCGCGGCACACCTAACCAGGATCGGCTGCCAAGAGGCCTCGGTGCAGATGTATCTGCGGGGCAACACGGCCACCAGCAACCAACGTCCATCCCCATTCTGCTCGGTGGTTTCAGCTGGATCGGCGAGGCGGCCTCACTGGGCCACGCTGGGTTGTGTGGAAGCGGGCGCAGGTTGCGCGCCTGGGTCGGGGGATGCCAGCAGGCTGGGCGGCCATGTCAACACCCCCCCTTTAGCAGCAGTGTTGTCTTAGATCCATTTACGCTACACGTGGAATTATACCTTACTCCATTTCAACATACTTTACGGTTAACGTCTCCACGTTACACGCTCTGTACAACTTGCCCAAACCCAAGAGAATAGGTACATCTACACCGGTGCTTTTGCAAAAGAAGCAGAAAGTAGCAAAGCCAAGTCTGGACAGAAATGGAGGGACTTCCCTGGAAGGGTAGGTGAATTAACTCAAGGTGTAATCTGAGGACAGTTCAAACTAACCTGTAGTGGAGCTGCCATCCGCTTCCTTCAGCCCGAGACCTAATCTCAGCAGACAAAAGCAGCATGCTCGTGGAAAGCAGGACCTCCTACAACTCCAGCTAACACTACTTTATTCCACCGCTAATATTGGAGCTGCAGGTTATTGGCAATAAACTAGCCAAATGGCAGACCTTCCCACACTTCATTTCAGCACAAACCCAAACCACTTGTTTCTTCCCCACACCAATTTGTAACTCGGCTAATCCGAACGTAACACGTGGTCAGTACAAGACACACTGCCTGTGCTGGGCTCTAGAGTTCTGGGCCTATAAATGTGGACTGAAACCCAAGAAGCTTTCCAAAGAGTATGACGAACCCAAAATCTGCATTCATGAGTGCTGCTATATAGCTTATTGCTTTGAAGGGTGTGGCAGGTGACAAAAAGGCTTTATTAAATTGGTAAGGATGTGCACTTAATCCTGCTGCTTCTTTACAGACTCAATATTCTCTGGCTGCACACGATCACCCTTGTAATCCTGTCATTTACCAAAAGAAACCACCCTACTAGGAGATAAGACAGCAACTTAAGGCAGAATTCTGCTCAGAACAGGGAAATTTCATTATGGACCAATTTGAAAATTAACCATTACTTAGAAATTTAATGGCTTTGTACTCTTCAAAAACTCTTACACTCAGGTTTGCAATTAAGCTCATGTATCGCATTTTGTGAACACAATGGTAGGTATCCAGAAACTACTTCGATATATAACTTCTTGCAGGAAAATTAATCTACTGATTTGGGGTTAGTTGTTCTTTTTTTTTTCCCATCTACATTGCAGCACATTTCTGGACATGACAGCAGATCGCTGTTCCATCTGGGTTCACGCTGGTTGGTGAAACGCTGGCTCATCCTGCCATTTCCCACCAAACTTTCCTTCCAACTGCAAAACTACAAGTCTGACAGTCACCCTGTAAATTTTCTTCTAGCAGGGTCCACTCAATTTAAAATTAACTCCAGTATTCTCATTACCCTCCTTTCTACTCCCATACATTAAAAATTATTAAATGTGTAATTAGGTTATAAAAGCGATACATATCTAATAACTAAAAGATGTTGTTTTTCTTGTACTTACCTCAGCTTTTACTTCACCAGTATAGCAGAAGTACAGTTTTGTGCTATAATGCTTTTAGCACTGCAATAAATTAAAATATTTTGGAACAGTCAGCATACATTTGTATGAAAACATTGTATCAGCTTTCATGCCAATTATTCTCTAAGTATTTACAAGAGAAGATTCAGGTAAGCATACCCTTTGAAAAGGACAAGCTGCCAAATACTCAGCTCACAGAAATCTTTTTCTTCTAATTTTGTATATGGCAACTCCATTTTTTTTCATCTTATATTACACAGATTTACTTCTCAGCCTCTACACAACGCTATTTACTACACTTCTGTCTTGAGTTCTTCTACAGTGACTATGATTATGTCTGACATTCAGGAACTAGAAGGCATTTTCAAATTACATTTAGAAAGGATATGTTTTACGTTATCAATTAGGATCCGTATCTTTACTTGTCATATACAAATCTTGACATTACTCATATACAGGATCATATGCATATTTACCAAAAACCTCAAGACTTCGGATTAGACTCTCCACACTTCTCTACACAATAAATTTGAAGGAGAAATCCTGAAGATCCTCAGGTAAAGGCTACCTCTGTACTCCTGTTTTGCAGGAGCGCAGCTGCAGGAGCCCGAGCCACCCCCAGCCACTTGCCCACCCCCTCCGCGCAGGCAGTGAAGAGAAGATGCCCGGAGAGCCGCCGCCGCCACCGCGGACCATTCACCGCCCAGCACAGGCAACGGCACCAGCGTGGTGCCACACAAAAATAATTGTCTCGGATGAATTCGACAGTGAAACTTATCTTAGAAAAAATGTGTTCATGCTTATGTAAGGCAATGGCCAAATCGTTATATATTATTAATACATGTAAAAGTCTGAGGTAGAAGCCTTTTACATCAAAAGGAAAATATGGCAAAGCATTTACAACTAAAATTTTTATGTATACTCCATATGAGATATTGTAACAAGCATTCAAGCACACCGTGGCCGTTGAATCTCTGGTAATACATATTTTCACCTTTCCACTCTGAATATCCAATCTGCGTTACACTGATCACTGCAATGGAAAATGAAACATTTTAAAACTGTAGCAATTGTACTGAATTAGTATTATGTCCCTCCATAACTGTAGTTTTTTCTGTATGTATAGGTCTAAGTGCTGATGACACAAACTAGAGGAAAGCTATATGAAAACATGGAGAAACATCTCTCAGCTCGTACAGTTGTTGTAGTCCAGTGCCTATCCACAGCCCCTTGTCTGGAGATTATCAAGTTGATACAGTGCGGGGCTATGAAGTGCCGCGTAGTTTCAGCCATGTGAGACCATACTGAGGTTGACTCTAGGACTAACTTGGTTTGCACAAGCTGTTGCAGACACCTACAGGGGTAGGCAAAAATCATTGGGTTTGTTTTCAAAAATTATAAGGAGCAAGATGGCTTTAGCATGAGAAGAGCAGGGGGATGCTCGCTTCTGGGAACGAGCCCTATCCTTACTGGGCTCCTATCTGAATATGGCCCCAAAAGTAAGCTAGGACTAGGAAAAGTGCAACAACTGCTTCAAGGCAGAGGGATAAATTGGGACAGCTCTCCCTCCCCAGCACCCAGAGGCCAGGCTGTGCAGAGGGCGAGCAGGAGTGAAGAGCCGCTTAGCCTTCCTTTCCAACCCACCGGGGAAACGTCTGTCCCCGTCGGCCCACTCCTGTGACAGCACTGTTGAAGAAAGGTGAAGCGGCTCTGTGAAATGTAGCTCTTTCAAGAGTACTTATTTGCTATCTTGTAAAAACCTGTTCTGAAGGCAAGCTGGAGGCCCTCTTGATGCCTTTATATAAAAACACTCCCTTTCAAAATAGACAAGTTTACCTTTGTGTACTACTACTAATTACCTGTTGACCTCAGTGGATGTTTTTATCTCCCTGTCTTGGGCTTTATGGGCCACATTTAGTGCTAGCTGGGAATTAAAGAAAAAGAAAGAAAATGCCCACTGCCATTATGCATTAACTTCCTAGTTAATGCATGCTTGCTCTGCCTGATTTTGGAAAATACCTTAAAATTTTACATTTGTGTGGAATAAATTAATTACATGTGAGGGCAAAATGTGTTGTATGTAGGTCTTTGTATAACAAGACAGAGGAAACATAGTTTATCAAATGAAAATAGTGTATCTGTACAAACTTATAGCCCTGAGAATACAGCAGTGAAATTGAAAATAATATCTCATCCTAATCTTTCTCAGACATAAGAAAAAATGTCTATTTATCATTTTAGGAAAAGAATTACAGAAACACAAAGCTATTTTTTTGAAGGCATTAGATATTGTAACAACACATTAAGGTTAGTATAATACTAGTCTCCAGGATTGTTTTATTCTTAGGTGTTGAAAAGTTAGGAATGTTATGAAACAGCTGGGGGAAAATTGATTTCATTTCAAGTTTTCAGGATGTATTCCCTCCCGACCCTTAGCAAGTGTTTTGTCAGCTTGGAAGCATGAAATGAAAGCCTCCAAAATTTGGACTACTGAAATTCGGGATAATTAGTGAAAAGAAGGTTCACAGTATGCTTGTCCTGTCTCCAGCAACTGCTACAGCTGACTATTAGAGATGTGATACTGTGCTAGATGACACGTTGAATGGATTTCTCATGTTACCAAATTTATCTTTCGCCAAGAATGCCTTCCCCTCCTACAAATAAAAATACAAAGACTTGGATCTGAACTTCACTCATAATAAATGTTGCAAGCCACAGGTATAATACATCATCAAAGACAAGAAAACACTTTTGTTAAAACAGAAGAAATATCCTAAAGTGTAGTTCAGCATAAAAAAGTAAATCGTCAAAACAAGTTGAAATTAAAAAATAAAAAAATGACCACCAATTTTAAAAATAATGTGGGATCAGCTATATAATTCAATCTGCATACACAAAAAAGAAATTCCTACTGGCTAGCAACTAAACTTCCTCTGGAATTTATGGCTCAGTCCCACACTCACAGTAATGAATGCTTATGAATCTTTTACTGAAATGAATGCTTATGAGTCTTTTAGTTTTATTGGAAGACATATGGATCTTCCACTCAAGTAAAGTTATTGCTGAGTCTTAATGATATTCTTTTTTCAACAGTACAATATTATTACTTTCTAAGCATTCAAGGTATGTCATTTTGGCACTGATTTCCAGTACCTGTTAATAATGGTATTGCTTCTATTTCCTGGAACAAGTATAGTCATTCAGGGCCAACCTGCACTGCCCAAGGTACTTCTGTGACCACGCTGCACACGCATATTTGAATTACGTGTCTCCAGCAGTTAATCCCTCCTACGGCTTGTCCTGTTTGGATCAATGTAAAGCCTAATCCGGTCCAAAGAGGAGCATTTTCAGATTTCTCATAGCTAGGTAATACCTATTTCCCCTTACTCTTAATTTATAGGTGGTTGCAGTTCACTGAATGCTGAAAACTATGAAAATGCTGTCCTACAGGTACAGGTTAGAGACATAATCATGCACACAGTTCTTTTTTAAACAAAAAATCGAGGTTGCTCACTTTTAAAATACATGAATTAGCTTCTGTATGTGGGATTCGCCTCCGCAGACTTAATCAAGATAAGGTTTAGACCTCCAGTTATTAAAGATGGAAACAAAACTTCTATTTCCCTCTGTTCCTTAATGAAAGCAAGATTCCTTTCTGATGTCATTAATTAAAGGTTCAGACATCTTTAAGTGCTATTCCAGCTAGTAGCATATTTAAATCTGTATATTTGAAAGAAAGAAAGAGAAGTATAAAAATGAGGCTTATATTTTGTAGAAGTGAGTACAAACTGGAGAAATCCCCCCATTAAAGAATGCTTTGACAATGAGTGGAAGAGTGGTATCCATTTTTCGCAGTATTACTGTTACACAAGTTTGTGATCCAAGGCGCAGAACTAAAGTCTGCCTTTCCAGCTTTTGACTTCTGAAAGTTCAGAGTGGGGCTTCTAACTCAGATTTGGGTCATTCGTACTCTTGTTACCGCCTCAGTGTTGCTCCCATTGATTTCAACCTAAAATGGCACTTTTAGAAAAAGTGCTTGTCTAGTTCCATGTTGAAACCAAAAGTGCAATCTCAAATCTTTCTCCTTGAAAGACGCAAAACCTAAACCCCAGCTATAGTTGCCAGTTCCTTGTACTCCATAGCCCCACATGTTGTTTCCATCCAGTGAAGGCAACAGGAGATGTAGTCTAGAAAATAATTCAGTGACCCATCCAGAACAACACAACTAGAACAAACAGAAGCTCATCAATCTGACTGCTGCTTGTATGAAACAAGGAATGGGTGGCAAGGCAAAGGCTGGCACAGTGATTAAAAGAAAAACCACCCCAAACCAGCCAGATGTTCAGCTGAATGACTTGCCGGTGAGGAACGCTAGGACAGTCTCATGGGAAAAGTGGCAATTCCAACTGCTCCCTTGGTGTCTTCTCTCTTCTGGTACAGCATGCCAGAAATAACAGTAAAAGAAGTTCCATTTGGGATGAGACTAAAGAATAGGGAAAAGAAGCTGTATCACATACTGTCAATCAAAAGGGAGTTTATGCTGGCATTTTTGGTTCAGGCCCAATTCAGGGTGTTGTATTGATCTGGGTAGCTCTGCCACACTACCACAGCAAGACTCGACTACCGATGGGGAGAATCCCACGACAGGTATGGCATGGCCCTTTGAGGAAAAAAATTGTCTCGGTGCTACAGAAATTTCTCATTACCACTGTAGAGATGTTTGGTTTGGGTATGGGATAGAGGGAGGGAGGAGGGCCTGTTCCACAACAGTTATCACAGTATAAAACACCTCTCAGGAACGTCTAAAGACATTTTATAAATACCGATGTAGTGTCCTGAGACCTGACAATTTTCAGAAATAATATGCTTGTATTGTGCGAAGTTACTCTGCCGTCTGGAGGAGTTATCCAATTGCACAAGACCATAAATGCGTAACAAAGCTCTCAGTAAAAGCAGGTTATTGCAGAAGAACTGCAAAGAAAATACTGTGGCATAAAGACGGGGCGGGAAGGAGGGAAGCTGATTTCTCCCGAGAGTGATGCTCCACGTTTCCACCTCCAGCTCCTCACAGCTACCGCCTGCCACCGAGGACACAGAGCCCCTCTTGCAGAACAGCGCTGGTCAGCGGGGCTCGGACCTCCCGTCCTTCTAGCGAAGGTTTTGCTTTTAAACCCCCCCAGGACAGGCACCCATCGTACTCCCCCCTTGCTACAGCCCAGTAAGGCCAGACTGCAGCAATGATGGCAGAAGAGGTGCTTACCTTTCTGTGTGATGAATTTATGGCTCAGAAGGTGCGCAGCTGAAAGCGGCTTTATTTTTTACGGGCACAATTTCCCCCCACAAATACACGCGTCTTAATATGCCTTTAATCTTGCTAGTAGGCAAGTACTTGGAAGCAAACTGCAAGAAGTCCATTAAGTGTCATGAACGCTCTCAGCCTAGGTGCAATTTTAATTTAACTAATGTTCTTTAATAACATGGCATCTGACAGGCAAAACTATTTCCATTCAAAAAAGAAAATGCATGGGAAATTTCGACGACTGTTAATTTTGTGGATACATAACATTAAGCAAATTATATTATTAAAGATTAGGTTATTCCTCACAAGATCCAGTTGCCAAAACAGTACTTCTCAGCACTAATAGCATTTTGACATTTATACCTATAAAGCTATTATTATGTACCCATTGCAATACAGTGATCATAGTGATTGCTTTCAAAACCAAACAGGGAAACACTTCCGACCAACTGGAAAAAAAAGAAAAAACAAAAAGAACAGAGCTGTCACAACGCACTGCAAAAAGGCAGTTAAAACTTAAACGTCTTTTTGCTGAAGTTACTGAATTTTTTTTTTTTAAACGAGCTCTCAGTTTGGCCATTTACATCAAAATGGAAAAAGAGGACTGGCCATCTCTCCACGCCCCTGGATTGGGGGGGCTTACCACATAGAGATACAAAAATGCCCTCATAGTGTGTATTTAAGCGACAACGAAACCACTCAAAACTCAGTTGCGACTGGACTTCTTCAGGTGAACACCCAGGTGGACAGTGACTGATTTAACCTGTTCTGCTTGTCCTTAGTGATAACAACTGCCACTCTAAAAAAGTGTCACAGGAGAGTTTATACAGGGTTTGGGCAGGCAGGCCATGCGCTTCCCAGAATACAAACTATTAGGACTTAGCTCCAAATCTTCACAAGTTTTAGGTACTAGTTTTTTTTTCTTTCCTTGGAGTTTTTCTGCTCCCTCAGCTTAGTGAGCCTTATCCTGTTTCTGTTGTTATCGCAAAATGCTCAGAATCTATTTCTTGAGTGAGTTTTTAGAGTGTGTGTCAGAACTGTTTATCAAATACAGGGCAGACTTATGCTACTGCTTCATTCCGGAAAAAAGTTAATCAGCAATTGCAAAAAATCAATCTGTGTGGACTCAGCCCACTAGATCCCAAAGATGAAAGACCCTTTTCAGATACAGTATTGAAAAATCCCAGCAAAGGGAAGTTTAAATTTTGTATTGAAAATGAAAGAAGTCTTAACAGTGACCAAAAGTTCCATGTGAAAAAATAATACATCTATATGTATGTAAATATGAAAAAACATCCAAGATCCCAGATATGAGGCTTATTTAGAGCCACATGTTTCTTAACTTAATGCAGGAGTAGTTCACAGAAATGAAGATGATACTGAATTACAACTGTTTGTTCAAACAAAGGCCTGGGAAATAGCCGTTTTCCATATTCATTTCACATATTCAAATCACATCCTAACGTGATGAAAGTAATAAATTAGTGTGCCTCAGAAATTTCCTGAATTTAGTCAGAGTTCAGAAACAGTATTATGTGTCTTATTGATGAGTTGTATTCGGTAATAGTAAAAATGCACAAATACAATATGCACAGCTACACTGAGTCAGAAACACCTATCAACAAGGAGTAAGTTGATAGTCTTTACTTCACAGAGGCTCATCCCACATATCTTTGATATTCTTCTTTTAAACCTCTGCCTCAAATAATACATTTTTAGCCAAAGTATCCAATGTGATTAACAGCTCAGAGTCGATAAAAACGTAGATACCTTAAAAGGGCAATAGCTTTATTAGCAGCACTCCTGGCTTTGCCTTTTATTTATACAAAAGGAAAAGGAAAGTAAACTAATCCAAGACAGTTTTAACTAGAGCTCTAGGCAGCCTTGTAAAACTGCTGGGTTTTGGCTGGATGGGAGAGTTCTCCTTTTCAGTAACCCTTTCATCAAATAACCTCATCTGTTTTAACCTGACTTCTGTGGTGAGGTATGACTTGTAATTTGGGAGGTTTCATATTTGATTTCTAATAGTTAGATAATATCAGCTAAATATCGCTTATCTTTTAAATCCAAGCCTCAGGTCCTTTCACTGAACTTTGGAATGTAAAGAGACCTCGGCATATATGGCAGATACAATAAGCAATGAATACAGTTTGGCATCATCCTGAAATTTTCTCCTAATAGGGTTCTCCCCTAATGCTGTTACTGGAAGAGGAGGTTGGAGCGTTCTCTTTTAGCTATAAGAGGGAATGTATGAGTATGAGCGAAGCAAGAGAGCAGACCTCATTTGTGTCGCTTCAGTGCTCTTCTCTCCCTATCTGGGAGTATCATGAAAACACAGGACTAGAAGGATCATTAAAGATCATTTAGTCTAACTTCCAGCACTGAGACAGAATAAAATACAGACCAACAGATGTAGGTAAGATAATAATCTAAGTCTACCATTAAGGCCAATTTTCTTTTAAATTCCAGGTGAATGTATAATTAGTTGACAAAAATTGTTCTTGATTTGACTTCATTTCTTAGGGCCAATTCTGCAAATGTGCCTGTGTACTAGTCATTAAACAAAGACTTAATTCTCCTTGAGTCATTTGAATCGCCTGCAAAAGAAAAGCACATTATCTGAATAGATGCAAAACACAGACTGAAAGCCAAAAAATATCCTAATGGTGAAGGCGCTTGCTTCTTTGTGCTTTGGTTTGTTACAGGGGAAGTTTAACAGAAAATGGTGATATTGAAAAATTATCTTTTCTGTACTTTGAGTATGAAATAATTGAAAAATTAATATGAAAAGTATGCAGAAAAAATTCTAAATTATGAAAGAATTATAATTCCATTAATTTTTAAATTCAAATATTTCTATCTTTAAAAAGTCACTGATGATATCTGCTTACTGTAAGTCTAAAGAATAAGTATAGAATATAGACCTGTGTTCTGACCTACATTTGTTCACTTCCTCTAGCCAACTCCATTGCATTGACACATATTCAAGCTCCTACTGTAGAAAAAGGAGATACGCCAAACTTGGCTTGTGCTGAGCTTACAGAGAAATTACAAGGATTTTAAGCTTGTGCTCGGGAATCAGAAAAGACATTTAACTTCTTAGCGCAAACATTATAAACAGAATAACAGACTCAGAGTTGTATTTCTGAAGACTATATACACTGTTATAATTACAGTGAACCTTAAAAACCCTATTTTGAAAATATTCTGATTTTGGACATAAATTGTTAATTTAAAGAATGTTATTGTGGTTGCAGAAGTCATTTGCTCATATTCAGCCTTTAGGAACTGCCAGAACTAGGAGCGCCCACTTCTTTAAAATGTTTTTCCAGAGTGCTTAGGTCTTACTAAGTACATCAGCTTGACAGTGCTCATTTGATGAACATTTCATTATTGTTGAAGGCTTAGACCAATATCTTATTGTGCTGGTTTTGGCTGGGATAGAGTTAATTTTCTTCACAGTAGCCAGTATGGGGCTATGCTTGCCAGCCGGGGTTAAACCATGACACTTATTTACTACAAATGATTCAAATCCTAGTCTGAAAGAACAATCATTAACTTCCTCATGGGATTTTTGAAGGCTGCCATTATTGACACTAGCCAAAGGCCTCAGGAAAATTCATCACCGTTGCAGATGAGGTACATAACAGCAATCCTGATTTCACACCTGGGAAACAGTGACACAGTGACGGCATGTTAGACGTGTCCACAAATACCGAGCGAAAACTGATGGGTTCCCACCGAGCTTACGTGAACTAAGGTCCGTGAAGGCTCACCTTTCAGACAGAACTCAGCATATTTCCATGGGATGGACAAATAGCTGACATGAATATAAGCTCATCCCTCTCGCAGCAAAATTTCACAATCTTCCTCCTAATCCCTGAAGTGCCCCGGAGCTCCTTTACAAATGGGGTGCAAGATAGTTTAGCGCATAGAGAAACTGAGCAGGTTTGCCAAATTTCATTCTTAGGAAGGATCTGGGGTGGGCTTTCCTTCCCCTCTCTCTCCTTTGGGAAATTTTCCCCTGAAGCTCAGAGGGAAAGCAACTGCTGAGAGCCAGCTGGGCTGCAGGGCGGTTGGGAGAGCTGTAGGCTTCTGCAGCAGCCACCGGACCTCAGCACACCTCCGGCCGCACAAGGTGGCTGTGCTGAGGCCACCACCTCCCACTGACCACCCATCCTATACGGAAAGAAAGCAGTGGAGAAAAAGGTAAATACAGAGAAACTGCTGTAGTGCTTGTGCCCTAGAGCCGTCACCGTGATGGCATTCAAATGCTAACTTCAGCACTTACATGGTATTCTTTGGGACCGTTTATATCTGGCCAAGCCAAGATATCTATTATATAGGTATTTAAATCTGAGCTAGTCGCCTTAGGCTCTCTTTATAGTCATTGGAGAGAATGAAGCAGTTCTAGGGCATGATTCATCTCCTCCTAAGTCAGGTGTCCAAAATAGGTCAGATGAATCACACCCTAAAAGCATCTGTTTCTTTCCATTGACAGTGAAGGGGCCAACACCAACAACCCCAAACGCAGACTGCTATCACGCAGAAGACTTCCGAAGTTCGGGGAGCCCAACCGCACCCATGCCCTACAAACAGGTTGAGGTACCGCGACTCGACCTTGCCAGGCGCAGCCTTGCTAGGAAGAAAGGCTCTTTTTTTGCTCATCCTCAAACCCGTTCCCCAAAGCGCATCTTTGTCTTTGCCCCTTCGCACGGGAGCTGTTTTCCTATTTCCTTCTTTCGAGGCTGGTGTCACCTTGGGCTTCACAGCATGCCCTTCCTCCCAGTGCTCTCCCGGCTTCCTTAGGCACTTCCCCTCCTCTGCAGCCTTCTCCTGAGTGCATTTATCCCTTGCAGCTGCATTTCATCATCCCATCTGCTGTCTTGCCAGCGCCTGCATTAACCATTTCTCTGCTTGAAAGAGCTTGTAAACCCTACCCCACACCACGACTTCACATACTTTTATTAGCATTTATCCATGCTGTGCATGCTGAGGAGGATGCATGCATGTTACCTTATTGCATTTGAAGGAAACAATCTGTAGAAACAATACATTAATGTAAAAATTTAAGTCTTCTGGCCCTTTTGAAATAAGAACAAAATTGTTTTTTTCCCCTCAAAAAGTATTCTGTAGTGTTCAAGCAGCCTGCACGGTAATAATGACAATATTGCAGCAGCATAGTAATGGTGACACTATAGTTCAACCATAATGAAAATAAAACATGCAAGTATACAGGAGCAAGTTGCATGAATGAAGAAACCGCATCTTTTTTCCTTCCAAGTGGAACTACCGTCTATACACTTCAGGAGAAAAAAACCCGTTAACTGTGTTTCGCACAAGTTAGGGGTTACATTACCATGCACCAACACAAAATAGCAGCAGCAGCACAGACAACTCCACAAAAAGGGAGACGGAGAGAGTGTCTCATGAATTCTTAATTCATTAAGGAATGAATACTCTCCTACAATTTGTAACGGAATAAATCTGTTCTGAAGAACAAGGCAATTTGGGGAAAGAAGGAGTACCTAATCATTTTCCTTTTGATCTGAAAATACACCTTTTAAGCATCACTATGTGCAGCTGAAAGAACAAGAAGGTAAAAATAAAACTATAAATATTAAAAGCTCTGTAAAAAAACAATCTCTGTGACGTTTTCCCAGTTCCTAAATGGTAGCTATCATGTGAAAGAGTGAAAAGCAGATAATGAACGGAGTAACTTTTGTCTCTATAATATATGAATTTTTCTGTGTTTCTAAGCTTTATTTTTCCAATTCCAAAGTAATCGACTCACCCAGCTGTGAGGAAAACAAAAGGATTGTGTAGTCTTAGGTTCAAACAGCACAAAATAAATATATCATTTTATTTTTACGTATAGGAAAAGTATTACTGAATGAAATGGAACTATTCATTTACATTCAGCTAGGTGTATGCCCGTGGGACTACAACTTATTTAATGACTAAGTATATTGCAAAACCTGCAACTCCAATGAATTTTTCCTATCTAACATTTTCTCTTTTTCATGTGGGTCAAAGAAGATATGCAAGTATGAGTATAAGGTAGCAAAAATGATCATCATTTGGATTCAACATTCTTTTCTCCTCCTGAACGAGGAGAAGAAAGTGCCAGGTACATGACTGGAAGGATAATTTCAATAGAGCAAGAATGCTTGAGAGTGGCTCCATGGAGAAACTATTTTTTTAACTTAACTGTCTCTCTATAATTTTAGTGTTCATCCCCAAGGAGCATGAGTGCTGCCAGTCATTTGCACGATTAATTACAAAAAGCATGCCCAAACCAAACCTAGGGCTTTATGAAAAAGCTGCAATTGGCACACTGAGCCTGTGACCTGGCAAGGTGTGCCCCGGTGGATACGGGGAATTGCCATGGCCACCTCGAGATCTGCTATAGGCAACAGGAGTGACCCTAGAAGCAGCAGGCTGTCCCTGCAACCCAGCTGCAGGAACTGAAGCTCCATGGCTTGGCTTGGCTTTACCACAGGGCCTTTACTCTTTGGCCTTAAAAAAACAGAAATATGGAAATCTTCATTCTAAATTTTATGGTAGCTGTAGCTTGGACTATAGAAAGCCAATTATTTGATGGGGGGTGGAGGGTGTTTATTAGATGCATCTACTGTCTCTAACTTTTAAAACAAACTTCAAAATTTTTAAATTTTAATGGCTCATTTTTCTTGAACAAGAGTACATATTGTCTCAATAGTACACATATATACTAATCTCACTGACACCATTGATATCTTCTGAATGGGTCAAAGATTTAAAGGCATGCTGTAAACTTGAAAATCAGATTTTCAATGGCATCTTAGTGCTCTTCATTCTTCATTTTTTTGTTATAAAAGAGAAGATAGCAACCTAGAGCTAGGAAAAAATAGAGAAAACTTTTCTAAAGGTATATATAGAAAATGTTCTAAAGCCTTCTCAAGCCAAAAATCTCAAATTGACCTTGATAAAATCTTTTTAACAATTGTTCCCATCCCTTTTCTTTCCAATTCCTCTGTTAAACCTTGTTCTACTATGATTCAAACTGAGCAGAACAGATACACACTAATAGATCAGACATCAATGTCTGAAGTGAAAACAATTTTCCAAGCTTTTAATGTGGCTTCTGTGAACCAGCTGTGTTTTATTCCCTTGAAAATGAGACATACACATTAAATAGGTCAATTTTATTGAATTAAATCATGCTATTTGCCTGTATCTTCCATGACAGAATACTTGTAATGCTAACATTACTAACATTTGCTAAAGGTCCATACTAACATGGAGGAAAGTGCAAGATAGCACTCTCGTCTGTAAGTTGCTCAGTTGCGTGTGCTTGAAAACTAATCACACTGAAAGTTAACAAATTACTGAAGGAAGTTCACAGTTCTATACCCTTCATATCTGTCTTGATCCTGCCATGACACCCACGGAAGCAATCCTCTGCGTTGTTACGTCCTTATGCATTTTTACGCCACCTTCTAAGGTGCTGTCTTTCAGCTTAATCTCCTTCGTATCAGGCTATTATTTCAGAGTCCCAATTAATTGTATCTGCTTTTGTATTGCACAAGCCAAAGCCCATCCGGGTATCACGGCCCAGGTGTCTCCTGGGCCATAGGGTGGGATAAGAGTCCCATGTGAGGCCGGGCACCCATGGGTGCCCTCAGGGCACAAGTACAAAGTAGTAAACATATTTCTGGGAGAAGGACATGCTCCTTTAAAAAGCAGCAGCTGGTTACATAAAGGGGAAAAAAAAATTCATTTCAAGAATCATACCTCAGGTGCATAAGGTTACCAAAAAGAATTAGCTTTACATTCATTAGGCCACATCACTGAAATGATTACCAGTAATGGTTGCACTGTCTCCTTCTTCTGCTACACTGCTAGATTTAACAAAAGGTATGAATTCTACCAACATACCTTGGTTTGCTTTTAGGCCATCAGGACTAGAAAAATGCTACCCACAAAGAGTATTGAGACTGACAAACCTCTTAAAAGCTGTTGTGGTTGGTACAGCTCCCTCCCACCTCTGAAAACGAAGGGGAAAGAGCAATGGCAGAGCCGTCCGTAGGCTGTGCGGCTCCGCCGGCCCGACCGCCTCGCGCGGGCTGGGATGTGCTGGATGAGGCTGTACAATGCGACCATGTTTCGCAAATGTCCAGGACAACGTGCCTGGTACCTTTCTGTAGGTTCCAAGTAGGGCTATCACACTCTACTTTATCATTTCAGAAAACATGAAAAATGAGCACGAATTTTGCCGTACTAATTCCATACATGCAAATCGCTGTAGCGTGGGAGTGTGCAATTCTCACATGCTACTGCTTCCACCTTTGTTTTCCAAAAAGTCGTATCTGCAGACGGTTTGTTCAGTTGAAACAGTTCCCGAATGTCTAGCTTATTCAAGTGCCTTAAGCATTGTGTCCTCGCTTTGGACATAGCACATGCACCTTCTCTTCCGCTTCAAACCTCTCTCCATTTCTTCCTCTGGTTTAGGTAGCAAACCAGAGAGAAAGGTTTGTAACTTTCTACACTTGATGAATAGTTACTAGGTACTGGTTTTACATTTGATGTGGCAACTACCTCCAGCACAAATAAAGTGAAACTCAATTCCACACTGCTCCTCTAACCCTGATTTACACATTTTTTAGCCAGTGTAACTCAGGGCCTCTTAATTCATATGGGAGAAAAAAACCCCACCAAACCAAACAGTTGCAACAGACATCTTATCTAAATTAAGTTTATCCATCAGAAGAAGTACCTGGTACAGCTAATGCCAAAATGCCATAAATCTGTCAGATACACCATCTTCTTTTGCAATGTGATGGAATAGGACCGGTCTGTAGATCAGTTCAATAAGCCATAAGGAAATAAAAGGTGCAAATTGTCAAAATGTTTTGAGGAGATAATTAATTTCTGCCAGACTTCTGAGCTTCCAGGACAACCTCATGTTTTATTAAGTGAGAAATTGAAAAAAGAATGAACTGAAAGGATATTACTTTGCAAGAGATTGCTTAGATGAGATTTGTTAAGGAGACTGACATTTACAACAATAAAATTTATTCATGGTTCCTGCAGCCCCCAGAAAAAGTATATCAGATTGCAGTTGATTTAGGTTGGCCAAATGCATTCTTGGGAAATGAAACAAGCAGCTTCTCAGTATCAGCATACCAACTGACAAATCTTTTAGCAATCTGATACCGTTAAGTGCCCTCCAATGGCCATGTGCCAATACTGTTATTCTGCCTCTAAGCAGCGAGCTATCTGTTAGAGTTATTTGTCCAGAGGGAATATCCACAATGACAGTCTGAGCCTGCTTCGATTGTCTTTTTAAGTACTGTCTTGGTGCTACCAGCACCTTGCCAAGGAAGTCAAGATATCTTTCTTCAGCCTTTTTAGCCAGTGCTTTTGGTTAATATTCACTGCTCTTAAATGTCAGGAATAAAAACATACAATAGATACGTATATCGCTGTGAATTAGCATCTGTCTCAGATTTCTCCATCAGTTCCTCAAGTCTGTGCACGTGTGCAAGCCCCAACGTAATCCAGTAACTCAAATAACTATTTCTGTGCTGCATCTCCCCATTCACTTGCCCCTCTGAAGCTGTACTAAGGCCATGCAACATCCAGCACATAAAACCATAACCAACAAGAGCATAGTAAAAACATTCAACAATTAATAATTAATTCTCCATATTGATTATGAATAGCATTGGGAATTGGGGCAAGTGTTCAAGATTTCTGGCCAATGCATACCTCTCTGCAGTAAGTCCCAGGAGCAGGGATATTTCCTTCAGTACTAATTATTTCTCTTTCTCCTTCATTTATTTTATTCTCTTGAGCAAGCAGTACAGTTTTCTCATTCTTTCTATGGCATTATGGTCTCAGTAACTCCCCCACTCCTGTGATACAGCCTTCTCTATTTCTCAACAGGGAATTTATCAATATACTGGGAGGGGAGGAAAAAAAAGAAAAAGAAAAAAGCCCAAGCTTTCTGCCACAGCCTTCACATTATTGCTGGTGCCAGATGTTCACAAGTCTTGAATCAGGTCCCCACATACTACAGGGCAGCATTTAGGGTGGGTGGCAGAAGAACACCATTTGGGTGCCTTTATTTTGCTTTCTGTTTCTTGAACATTTCAACAGTATTTTTGAATTGTTTCTTGACTTTTTTCTTGCAGGCCCTAGAGCTCAAAAACATATTAAAAACTATACATGGGTTTCTGATATTTATATTGCTCTAAGAACCGGAACCTTAAGAAAACTTCCTAATCAGTGATACATTCAAGGCCTATGGGCAATGTAGTCCTTTTCTATCTAGACAAGTTCTTTTCCTGTGCATCCTTAATCTACAGTCTTCGTACCTGCCAGTTACCCAAACAGATAATTAAACAAAAATGTCATTAAGCTTAATCTGTGTTGAAATTAATCTCTACAGAGCAAATCTTTGTTGATCATGAAACAGCAGCTTGGAATCAGGGGGGTTATTTTTTGATGGTAACTACTTGTGAGAATAATTCTCATTTCTAACTGAAGCATAAGTTCTTCTAACCGGCATGTCAATACACACCTGAAAAACATTAGAGGCAGGCTGTTGCAGAGGATTAAAAGATAGTGCTTGCTGCTGTGAGCACGTGTGAAAGCGCATGCACGTACGTGCTTCTTCAGTTAAGAGTTGTGTTCGTTCAGCTGTTGTTATTCCAAAAATAATGGATTGGATACAAAATGGTAGGCATCTCTGTGTGCCTTTCTTGTCTGGATACAAGCCAGAAAACAATTTTAACCTCAACTGAAAGACTTGTTTAAATTGTTTTCACAGTTTTCCGCACCAAAATGTTATCCCTTGTACCGTTCTTTAAATATGCATTGGGCTTAGCCAAGTTATAAAGAAAGGGCTCTGAAATTCAAATGAAAACAAAGACAATCCCTATTGCTCTGCGACTAAGAGATTTAATTCCTTCCCTGTTGACTTCCTAGATAGGGCAGTCTGCTTTGCTTTTTTAACCCAGGTGCTTGAGCCATGTATAATTCCTAAACCAGATAACAGCTGGTATACCAAGGGCTGACCTGGAGCTGAGCAGAAATCTTGAGCCATCTACAGCACAACTACAGATGCAAATTACACCTCTCTTAAGCAAGATTTTATGCCTGTGCTGAGCCTTGTTGGCTCAATCGGCCAGACTCCAGCAGCTAATTCACACTCAAATTTTAGATGGTAAAGCAGTTATCTAAGGAAATAATCAAGTTCTTCATATTGCAAATGGAGAAGGAGAAATGCCTGCAGAAGAAGAGCATGTCCATCTAACATGAATACACAGATTCAGGCGGAATGGCTCTATCTTTGGGCACCTCTGAGGTATCTAACTCTTTCCACTTGTACTTCTTTGAAAATAGTTTAGGAGACTAAATTAATTTAGGTGAATTAGGAGACTAAAATTGAAGCCCATATTAGGTAAAGGTCCTTACCAGTCAGCTCTATTTGGCAACAATATTTACCTGCAACAGATTCTGACCTCTCAACCTCATATATTGCTATTAATTAAATATTTATTCACTTATGTGATGTTAATGCATTCAGTTATGGATGCATAGTCGAGCAGAAAATTTAGACAGAGGTATTCTCGTATTCATGAGGAACCTGGTGATGAGAGTCTCATGCTAACGGATCAGTAAACCTGGGTGAAAATCAGCAGACAAAAAGGGAAAGACAAGAAAAAATACATGGTTCATAGTGTATGTTTTAAGGTTTTTTTCTTATTCCACAGAGGTTGAGAGGAATAGGAGCTTTTATAAACATCAAATCCAAGAACTACAAGAAAAAGAAAGCATATTAGTAAATGAAAAGAGATATTAAATTAGTGATGTTTCAGTAATGATTGTGATACTGAAATCCCTTTTCAAATCTGCCTTTAGAAAGATAAAGAAATCTGAACAAATAGAAAGCAGTGAAGACACTATAAACTATTGAGAAAATGAAGATGAAAGAATGCATACTACTTTGGATGAAGCCAATCATACTGTGCAGCTGCCTTGGAAAAGCCACGGGCAAGTGCTGGAAAACTGGAAGAACACGCTACTGGCTCACAAAGGTAAAAGAAGAACAACATTTCCCAAATACATTATTCATTGTAACTACTTGTGGTCTTTTATTAGACCAAGTAAAAAGGGCCAAACAGGTACAGCAGTAACAGTAAAATGTATGTGTGGGTATAAAAATGCAGGTAATGTCCCGTAAACATTTCATTAAAATTTAAGAAATGCCAAAACACAAGAAACTTTACAACTGAATGCATCCACTACACATACTTCCTAGATAATACAAAGGATGTTATTATGTATTTAAGGTTTGTCATTTGTTCCTTTCATTTTTCTTTCTACTTTGAGAAATTTTGATTTTTATCTAAACCCCCTTCATCTGAAGCTCTTTAAATGAGCAGGCAATGATTCTACTAAAAATGTATGTTCCTGATGGCTTAAGAAAAGCCCTATTTCTTCTCCAGGCAAAATCCATCAGAAAAAAGAATACCAGGGTGTGTTGAGCGTGGCTGGGGTGCGTGTGGGGCTTAGTTGCCGCCTGGGGTTAAACCACAGCACGGGGCAAGTCAAAATACCAACACAAAATTCTTGAGCATCTTACCTCTATCAAACGATACAGAAAGAAACAAAAAATGGTTTTAATTTACCTATGATACCAACTGTAAGGAAAAAGGAATGCTCAAAAGAGATGGGCAACATTCCTTGTAAAATAAAGGGAAGCAATAATATTAGAGCCTGTCGTTCACAGCCATATATGCTTTGGATATTACTGAATGTCTTTAAATGTCAGGGCAAATAAGTATTCAATTAATGTATCCATGTTTATATCTTTCCCTGCATATTGCCATGCACACACATAGAATAATGTTCTCATGCTTCTGCAGCAGGGAAAAAACTCCTACTAGTCAGGTTAGAACTGAACCACACACTGTAAAGTGCAAAATCACTTATAGCTTTGCTCTGATACAGCTTATGTTCCTATAACATAGTTACCATGCAGGTGTGCACAGAGATTAATTTTGGCATGTCAATAAGGGGCTATTTTGAGCAGTGGTAGACAGACAGGTTAAAGGCAGAATTTCAGAGAAGGGGATGACATGAAGATGACTTTATTTTCATTTTGCAGTTTTCAGAAGACACTCGTTTCTGCTTCCAGCATGAATTTGGTCTTTTTTATGTAGAGCCGATATCACAAGCCAGTGTTATAACCAGGGAAAACAGAACTTCAAAATGAAAACTCGTTCCAGCTTCAGGCTGCAGTTCAGCAAATGTAACTCCAGCTAAATATAGCTCTTCCTCAAAGAAACCAGAAAGTGTGCAACTCTATCAAAGTAGTTGGAACAATTTTTTTATCTGATGGCAAACGATGCTGGTGCTCCGGCAAAAGAAATTAATGCTTCAGTGTTGAGTTAAAGAGATGTTTTTAATGGAGCTGAGAAGGAGTGGGACAGTGTAATGATTGTGGAAAAGGAGACTGAAAAGTTATAGGTTGCAAGAGTGTAAAGGGTAGCTGTTGAAAGGCACAGCAAGTTCTAAAAATAGAAAAAAATGAGGAGATTTTACAATTATGAAAGAAGCAATAACTTTTTGCCATCAGTTGGAATGCATGCGTTTCTTTTTTTTTATTAAAATTTGATTGGGTTAAGCTTTGGGCTTCAGGTAAGTTAACCAAAATTCTTAGTTGAGAAAATTTATATTATGTGAATTACTGGCATATTTCTAAAATTAAGTAGGTTTTAGACACTTCTAATATGCTTGGGAGGAAAAAAAATCCAAAGAAATAGAATTTTCTTCATGTAAAGAAATGTTATTAAAATATGCTGAATTAAACTTGGTTCGTGATTTCAGTCTACAAAAAAGTCACCTGAAACTTAATGTTCCTTAAGCTTTTTTGAAAAACTCAGATACCACTGTCATCAACAAGACCTTGTAAAACTACTCTGTACATTGACAGATGCAGTTTGTTAATAGCATGACATTCAAAATACTGCAGTAAATGATGCAGAAAATACAAGATTGCAAGGTGTGGAGATTGTCATTAATAACAGATAGGACAGCAAGAATACTTTTCTGGAACACACAACTATGAAAATTTTCACTATTTTGGATTATTTGTTTTTGCCAATACTTTAGTATGTAGAAAAATTATTTTTATGACTGCCTAAAATTAAACTCCTGAAGAGAATCTGATGCAATGCCTATGCTTTGATATGTTCATGACTTCAAAGGTGGTGGATTTTCAGAAGCTCCCACTGTGTCAGTGCTAAATTCTGGATTCAATTATCTCATCTAAGACACACAGCATCATTTTGAGCACCATGAGGTGTCCTGTCTAACCTTAGCTACCACTCTATAAGGCAGAGAGTTTCCTAAAAGTCTTGTGTTATATTAGCCAGCAGCATCTTAAATGGCACTTCACACCTATGTTTTGTCAGTTAAATCTTGCCTGAAGTATTTAACTTTCAGAATGAAAGATAGAAATTAGCCTACAGAGATTTCCGATCCATGCTATTAGCACATATTGTACACCTGAGAAAATACTACATATTTACGTGTCTGAAAGTGAGGTTATGACATAACTCTGAGTAAAAATCTGTTCCTAGTGTTTTTGTTGACAAAGGCCCTGACTCTGCATGGATCTCCCACAGAAAGACATTTTTGCAGAACTGGAGCCTGATAAAGTTTATCCCTGTGTTTCTCCTTTTCAGTGTGATTGTGACAAGAGCCCCAATTTGCCCAAGATGCTATATAGCCAAATTCCAGGGATACCTATCACACTGCACTTGAATGGATTTTTTTGTATATATAATAACCTGCAATAAAGAGGTTGACACATTCTTGAAAAGTGTCCCTTTTAAAATCATTTAATTGCTTCACATGTTGACCTCCTAAAGTTTATATTGTAACTGCAAGCCATTGTCATCAGCATGTTCAGCTAGTTTGCACGCAAAATAATTAAAAGCAAAGGGTGATGCTAAGAAAGTGGGAAGAAATTAAACTATTCACGTAAATTTTAGCACCATCTGCCAAGGTACATAAAGTCTCAAAAAACAGTATAAACTAGCCAAGAGTCATGAAACATAAAACTCACAACTATGTTGTATTTTATGTTAAATGCAATAGAAGGCAAGTAGAGGAGCCAAGAATTAAGCAGGTGAAAAATGACATGTTTTGACACGTTAAATACTATAGGTGCAACATTTTTCAAATACTTTTGGCAGTCTAAGCAGCTTGTTTGGAAGGAGAAGATCAGACATCCCTACGCGTACGTGCAGCACTCAGCAGTTACTCAAAGAAGAGGTGCAAGTGCATAAACCAACATGTGTCTCTAGTCTGATTTCACCGAAGGAGGACTTCACTAGAAAGAAGAAAAGGAAGTCCAGGTAGGATGCAGTTACCTATGAGGAGTCAACAAGCTGTATTTTGGGTTTCACTAGTTTTCACAGGAAGAATTTGAAGGGTTGGACAAAATTTCTGACCACCAAGGTCCCCTTACTCAGCAGTTATAGCACATTTCAGCAATGTAAAAGAGAAACCTGTACAAGTCACTTATAGACTAAAAAGTGGTCTTGAAGAAACTTCTGTGAGCATACTTACTGCCGTGTATGCCTTATGGTGCTGAGCAACCACGTACTCCATGGGACACATTTGCTTAGTATATTTTGCAGAGGACAGACAAAAGACCTGGAAGGAGCTGTGTCAAGGGCAAACTTCCGAATACCCAGGGCCACAGAATAGACCTTCAGCATGAGAACAAAGCCACTGCAGAATATACTATTTATCTGGAAACTAACATGTTTAAAGCCAGGCATGACTGTCATCCTGTACAGTGTGAATCTTCTTACCAGTTGGACCAATGCTAAGTGCTATCTGAATTTGAAAAGAGTGGGGCAATCAGAGAAAACCATCAGATGCTTATGTACATCCTCCCATGAGAATAACCAAAACTAATTATTCAAAGTTCAGACCTGTCCCCTCGATGTCAAGCAGAGATAGTTCTCTTGCTGAATTGGACAGGAGCATAACTAAGATGCAGAAGAAATGTGATGAGCTGTATGCAAACCCAGTAGAAGATGGATGTTCTGCAAGGGCACTTACTAACTTCCTCTCCCCATGTCCAGCACTTTTCCACTTTTCTGCTCTTCAGAATAGAGGATAAATGCTCCTGGTACTGTGATTACCTAAGCACTATCATTTTCATATAACTGTATTGTTATTATGCATAACTGTAATAAGAAAATTTGGCAACACACCTGCACAAAGCACTTGAATCAGCTTATAAATGCTACAGTGTCACACAAAAATTGCACGGCCTCTGTCAAATTAAACACATGGAAATCTACATTAAGCCTTAATTCTCTCCCTGTCAGCTATCTAATAATCACTAAGCAACCCAATTACACAAATGTAAAGTCCATTACATATATTTATTAAAGTTTAGATCTCCTCCATCACCAAATTGAAATAGAGTTCCCTTCAGACTTGTCCCAAGTACATGTCCAGCTTGATACCACTTTGCTGTCGAGCTCACAGGAAGGTTTATGAGGAATCGAGTCTTCTTGTGAAGCACTCCAGCGAAACAAAGTGCTACTGCATTTCTTAAATTTCTCTACAGGTTATGCAGCAGAATGTACTGCTCTGTGTGATCCTGACTTTTCAAGGTTAAAGAGAGAAGGACTGGGCATGGCGGTATTTGGAAGGAAGTGTGGCAATTGGTATCTGTTCCACAGTGCAAACAGGCAGAAACAGCTGTGTGGCATTGCCAGGCATCCAGCAACTCGCTGCAATTGCAGACTGCAGTATCAAACAGGAGGGCAACTGGCATCCCTTCTAGTGAACACCTGCAGTATAACAGAAGAGTTGTGCTAACAGAAACCTCTAAAAACTCACTATGACATCTATGCAGTCACAACTCTAAAAGCCTATAATAGCTAGAAAGTAAGTTCAGTTTTCTGTAACCTTGCTACTTGCAAAGACAGGAGCTTTTAGTGAGAAAATGAGAATACAGGTAGGGAGGAAGTTAGGTCAGATGTTTTGTTTGGGGACAGACTTTTTAGTAGGGTCTGTTGTGATAGGACAAGGCGTAACGATTTTAAACTAAAAGAGGGCAGATTTAGACTAGATATAAGGAAGAATTTTTTTACTATGAGGATGGTGAAACACTGGCACAGGTTGCCCAGAGAGGTGGTAGATGCCCCATCCCTGGAAACATTCAAGGTCGGGTCGGATGGGGCTCTGAGCAACCTGATCGAGTTGGAGATGTCCCTGCTCGTTGCAGGGAGGTTGGACTCTATGACCTTTAAAGGTCCCTTCCAACCCAAACCATTCTATGATTCTGTGACTCTGAATAATTCCAGATACGGTTAAGTAATTCTCACTTTTTCTTCAAAGACCTTCCATTTCTATTCCAGAGTGCTTCCCATCCTTCCCAAGGTTTTGAGAAAAAGAGGGCCAGTTAAAAAGAAATTCCCAACTGACCTCCAAATCTAGGCAATGGATCCAAATTTTCCTCAGAAAGTTGAACACTAAGCTCTGCTCCAAATACTAGCTCTGCAAATCTGAACTATCAGAAGTGACCCAAATCTATTAAAAAAAAGGCTGCTGGTACAGAAATAGTAGCCATTTTAGAGCATTCATCTGGGCAAGGCCTCATACACTTGTAACAACTGATCTGTAATAGCACAACCATAGTGATTTCACCAAAGTAAGCAGAATAAATTCTTAAACCCAACAATCAGCACAAATCCATCAGCTTTTTTGACTAATCTAGCTATGAAGCCACAAAAGCCTCCCAGCATCTAAAATATTCAGCATTGCCTCATCTTGCTGAGACAGAAGCTTTTAGGAAGAAAACTGGTACATCCATAGCTTCACTGAGATGTAAATCTTCCAAGGTTAAAATTAAGGATGAAGGCTAAAGTTAGCTGATGCTATGGCAGTGACAAAAGCTGTTGTGCTAGCTTAGGTGATATCGTCTCATGGGTTCAGAGAAAGGCTACATCAGCCTTATGAGCCCTATAGGAAATGAGGAATTTATGAGTCCTCTGCATATGTGCTCCTTGCCTCTATATGAGGAGTGGGAATGACTGCCAAACGCATTCAGGAACAAGGAAAAGAGACAGTCCTGAGGATACAAAGTGGTGCTGTTATTCCAGGTCAGACTGAAAGGAGTTCTGACTCGAATTATGAATGGCCAGAAATAACATAAAGAAAGAGACTCGTTTCTATTTGTGGTCACCTCACGAAAGGACTGGCTGCTTCAGCACCTGGATTTCAGCACTTCTTGCGCTCTGGTGGCAGAGCAGAGCTCACAGCAGTTAGGAGATCTATTGCCCAGGATGCTGTACGAAGTGATTTGGTATCTAAGAGCCAGATGCCTTTCCAAGGCATCAGCAGAAACATGTGACTGGGAGAGATTAGGTAGGCTTCACGACAAATTTCCCCCCTACTACCACAGCTGCCCGACTTGTGCTGATGCAAAGAAAATATTGCTGGCCTTGACCCAGCTGATTACCAGCAGTACACCTTCGCACCGAGCGGATCTAGAAAGGGGGTGAGGTGGCTCGCTGCCTGATTCGGTAGGAAACAAAGCACGCAGTGTCCGTGCTTGCCCTGGAGAAGGCTGCCCAGTATCTGATACTGTGCTTTGCCCCATGGAGACCTACTGGCAGGCCCAAGGGCCGGAGGGACGGGGACCGCCCCTGCAGGGCCAGCCGAGTCCAGCGGTGTTATTCTGCGGGCGAGCTTTGTTCTCGGCCAGATGAAGAGCCACAGGTCATCTGTGAAGAGTCCCAGGGCCCCCTGCTCCGGGGCAATCAGAGGAGCCATCTTGTGCTTAATGCTCACACCTCCTGCACACCCTGCTGGGGAAGAAAGCGTTGAGCACAGGCCCGCCGCCCCACCTCCCAGCAGCTCTGCAGGGCCGCCTCTTTGCTGCAGAAACAAAAGAGTGCAGAATCTCTTAGGTAAAGGGCTGGAGATGAGCGGCGGAGGAGGGAGAGAGGTGTCTTCCCATGATATCCTGTCTCGGGGAGTCTGCCAGCAGACAAAGCAAGCTCCCTGGGAGCGGTTCAGCTTCCTGCGTTGTTGAATAGGTCTGAACCTACTGTGTTCCTACTGTCTCTCTTTAGACTCGAGAATTACTGGGTATAAAACAACGAAATTTTGCCCAAATGTGCTCTGCTGCACACATCTGCAGAAGCAAGTGCTCCGTTGTCCGCTGTCCTAAGAAAAACCAGATCAAATAATCTAGTTAAATGAGTTAACAGACTCCCAGCCCACCTCCAGAAGACGTACGGCAACACTGAAAGCCACTCCTTTTGAAGGGTTTTACCCTTTGCTCCCCCTCCACAACAAGGCCCGGATCCTCGAAGGCTGGCGAGTGCCCAGCTGCCATTGAAGCCAATGCAGGGGCTCCACTCGCAAGCAGACTTTTTGGGGTGCAGCCCGTGTCTCAGCACCAAACAGAAGAGTCAGCTGATCACCGATTATTTTTAAGTTATTCCAAATTCACAAAGAATCCATTCTTAGTACTGCCTTTGATTAGACAGTTTCCCTTTAGGAAACGGAAGGGGTCAGCTGATGAAGAAGAAAGTACCCTGCAGATCCTCCGGTCATCGAGTAGCTGCTGGGAGTAAAGTAGACGTGCCCTGAAAGAGCCGTGCTGTACAACTGTTTACAGGAAAAAAACAAACAACCTGAATAAACCCAGACTGGTAAATTATTTTCATTGTTTCAGAACAGTTGTGCCGGATATCCACAGCTAGTTTATTGAACCTCTTAAAAGTCCTTGACAGGATGTCAGAATTATACAGTGGCTTTTATTACCTCCAGGTTTAGTAACCGGCGTGACAAGAGCCAGACACTTCCCAAAACTGAAGGGGCACTCACAGCACACATGCTTTTCCCTTACAGCCTTAATCTATTGGCAGGGCAATCACTGTCAAAACACACTGAATCGTCTTTAAATAACTGTAGTAAATTAAGGATGAAAAACAAAGTAGTTCACTATTGGATTTTTTTTTTTTCCTAATTGCATGTTTACCTTGTATTTATTGTCCTTTCACTGAAAACGGTAGGATTGCAAGTCTTTCTGAGCTTTGATATATCTCACCAATTCTTCACTTACAGTCTTTAGGCCTGGGTCCTATTACATGGCACAAACATTTAATGACACAAATATTGCTTGTCATGAAGAGTTACTTCCAGAAGAAAAGCTACTATGAGAATCCATCTAACGATATGAGTAATGTGAGACATAGTGACACCATTCCTTTGAGGGTTTTTTCTGTATTCTTGGCTTTCCCAACTGGCTTTTAACAGCATGATGAACCACTTACTGATTATGAGCGATCTCATCAGCACTAACAACATCCTCGAGACTCAGCACTGCGTCTCCTTTGAAACACTTCTATCAATAGCCAAGGATCACATGGTAATTATCAAAGGCATCAGAGGTGATTCAAACTATTTTGTAGCTTATTACAAGTGCTTTTGATATACTGCATCCTTTCCTGGGTGCAGATGACCCAGATGTGTTCTAAACAGCTTCAGATTTAACGCCTCTGACCTACACAAGGCTTGTTCATTATGCAAAACAGGGTATCTCTTGCTTTTGTATAGTTTAGATATTCCTAGAGAGAACCTATCCCATCATGAACAACAGCTGAGGTTAGAGCAGTAGTGTTTCCTTTTCTTTAAATTTCTATATAGGGAGCCTGTTTGCAAGCCACATTTTTGGAATGCTGGGTTGATATACCAATAGAGTGATCTCAGTTTCTCTGAGGGATAACTGTGCACTTGAGAACAGGATTATAATGTTCTCCGTAACTGTATGGCCACAGGCAGATGACTTTCACAGTAGTCCACCAACATGTTATAGTCACGACTACTGTTAGGTAGGTTCGTTCTTTACACTATACTTAGACTTAGAGCATTAACTGTCTAACTACTAAACTACCAATTCTCCCCAAAAGACTTAAAATATATACTCCCCACTTTATTTGAAAAACAGTCTTTAAAATTAAATGGTTTTTTGTTTTTTCACAGGCCAGAAATTACTTTAACCCTACAGGCTGCTTACCATCAGAAGATAAGCTGTAATGAGACCACCTTCCTCTCCCTTTCAGTGACTTCTTCACACTCACCCAAAAAATCCTAGTCTAGGCTGCACCATCATCTCTCAGCAGCAACATCCCTCTCCTCTAACAAACTCCAGGTGCTAGTTTTCAAGAAAAGGAGGAAATGGAGCTTAAGCCCTTATCAACCTCCATCCCCCGAGTCCCTCACATCATTCCTCGCTCCCCATCTTCTCCCTTCGCTGTCAGTCCTGGCAACTCACGCCTTCCCAGCTGCTCTGCAGGCAGCGGGGAGCAGCTGCAAAGCCACAGCTCAGCCGGGTGGGTGCACGGGCACAGGTACGCACCTCCCTTGGCCCCCAAGCTTTGGCACGTCACACTGCCTCCGGCACAGGACCCACGCGGTCCCACGGTGTGACCAAACATGACGGTGGGGTCCAGCCAACTCCATCATGTGACAATTATACCTGTCCTTGCTCATAGATATTAGAAAAAGACGAAATCTCTTCCAAAGTAGGCCCTGAACACATGCTGCTTGCTATCTGCATCTTCATTGACGATGTGACACACTTGTCACACAGTTCAAGGTGGAGAAGCTGAACCATATGCTCTGTGACCATCAGTAAACCCATAGCACTTGTCCAAAGGAAAAAAATGCTATGTGAGTATTGATGAAATCTAACACGTTTCTCCCAAGCAGCCTCATCTACACTCCTGCACTGTGTATGGGGAAAAACACTTGATAAATAAAACACCTTTCTGTGAGCTCCAACCCATTTTGAACTGACGTTCCTCATCCAGCACTGGGTGCGAGGAGGGTGCACAGGAAGGATGTTGCAGAAAGGCACCGTGGCAGCAAACCGTTTGGAATAATTTAATAACCTCCAGCCCAGCACATCCCTTTTCTCACACACAGATACATCTATTGTAGTGTCCTCAGATCGATGTCTTCACATTTACAGACTGAGGAACCTCTGCACTGTCATCAGGCACTGCTTTAAGCAGCAGAGACATTTAAAGCAGGGACAAACATTGCAGAACAGCTATGCTGTACCATCTTGTTACTATTATTTGTTTTCTCAATATGCTTCCCAAGGGATAGAAGTGCACTCCACAGTGTACAAACAACATCACACCATTATCTTTCAAAGCATAAAAAAGATACCAAAGTGAAACACAATTCAAAGGATGACCTTTATGTGCTATTATCTGCAGTGCGGTAATTAATTTTATCTGCTATGCACAAATGAAATGAATAGCGATTTTGCAAAATACATGAATGAATAAATGAACACATAAATAAATAAATAAACGGAAACAACCAGAAGCCTCTTCCAATACATCCCCCCTTTGTTCCACGTTGTGAAGCTGTACGCGGGGGGCAAAAATGAAAGACAACGGCTAGCAACCCTACCTCTGTGCTTAGAAGCGCTCACTTGTTCACTCTGAAGTGTTACAAAGAATATTTTGGCTTCAGATGCCAAGAAAACCTTCCAGCAAACAGGATTTTATTCCACCTGTCATCTAATACCAGAGAGAAAAAAGAACCTTGCTGGTGTCATTCACGCTTTCAAATGCAAGCAAAAACTTGCTGGCCCGGGGCATACCCTATTACATTGCCTGGGTAAGGGTACGCCTGGTCTACCTGTGGGCCACAAGTCTGGCTTGTAATGGAATAAACTGGGAAGTCAGGGGAAGGAACGCCTGCACAAATATCGTAAGGTTTCAAGCAAAGACAGCTGAGGCAGACCAAACAACTGCTTAAACACTAAAGTTTCTAACAAGGCAAACCACACTCTTATGTGCCACACAGCCTATCTATTTTTAAATTTTAAAAATATCATCACAGGCAGATGTTGCAGAGAAAACCCAAACTGGCAGTCTTGCATGTATTTTAAAGAATGTTTTCATACCCCTCATCCCTAAATTTTAGCAACAGACATGTTCCTGACCTTAATCCAACGGTATCAGGCCTTGTATTTCTGAACACAAATCGAAGAGAGGAGTTAAGCAGAGCCAAGAGATACACTTGGCTTTGGCTTTGCAAACACCCTTGGCTCTGCCCCCTGGTGAGTACTAGCCAACAACATTTACAAATAGTTTTAAGGTAATTTGCCACCAAATAATTACAGAAACTCAGTGATGGGTTTTTTTTCATCAGAAATATACATACATTTTCATTTGTTACAAATATGCAAACTCAGTGCTACCTCCCCTTTCCAGTAAAATGGGTATCATAGAGAGATCGAGTTTTCCCAAAGAAAGGGGTGGTTGGCTTCAAAATGTCTTTTAACTGTTATAGTGACGTAACACTGACTACGGTCCCTTTTCATCTTTCTTTTGCTGCTCCGTGCTTTGATAGGAGTGAGACACCGTGATTTGTTCTGGGTGTGCTCAAGTCCTCTCTACTTTTCTGAACTGCAAGAGAATGATTTTTAATCCAAGGGCTCAGCCACACAGTGTATGTGGTTTTAACTCCACATTCTGAATTCATTGCAAAACTTTGGGGCTTTAGTTTTGGGGATTGTCTGCACATTAGGTCAGTGGCCCCTGTCAGTATCTAATTTGCACTGATCGCTCAATCATGTAAAGCTGTATGTTAAGCAGGCCAATAACTGAAACATATTGTAAGGAGATTTAAGCTTTGCAAAGCTGACAAAGATTACTGAAGTATCAAACAAAAGAAGAAGGGAAGAACACATTTCAATTGGATGATTACTTGTATAAACAATTTATTCTTAAATGATCGTGAATGGGTTTTTTTTATCCTTAATTGAAAAAATAAGTTAAATGCAAGAACAGAGAAAGCTCTTTACTCCTCCACCGCCACAAACAGTAACAATTCCTAAAGCCACAAGTGCACTAGCAAATCAGTAATAGAGTAGCACAATAACTCATTAGTTTATAAAAAGTCTTTCAGTAATTTGGAGCTTTTTTCCTTTAAATTTCAGAATCAGGATTGTTCATTATAATTCTAGGTTTTATTAAAAAATAATTATAAAAGACATGTAGTCTTCATGTTCATGACGAAAAGCTTGAAAATGTCACATGAAGAAGGGGGTAGAAAGAAGTTACAAAAAAAAAAAAGAACTGCAACCATATTATTTTCACTGCAAAATATTTCATGTGTTTGAGACTTATTTTATATTTTTAAACAAAGTATATAAAAATAGGTTTGGGGTACCTTTTCATTGTTTGTAAATCTTCCAAGCATTTAAGCACTGTATAGTTATGACTCCCTGTACTTTGCAGGTGGAGAAACAGAAGCATGAAATGATTTGAGACCCAGGGGTCAGAAACGTTCACTAGCTTTGATTTCTTCTGCATTGTGTAACTCAAAATGAACTACTCTGGACTCTGTTTTGAGGGTTTGAATATTATTGGTCTCATTGCTGCTTCTGGAGATTTCTCAATACGGAAAAAATTACCAGGATTCTTCTTTTTTTAGAAGAGGCCCATAACTTTGGAATTGACTCCATACATTGTCCCAGAAATCCCTGAATTGTTGAATTATACTGCAGACACGTTTCAAAGCTCGTATCTTTTGAAGGAACTTGCTGATTTTGTGTTATGCCTTCCAAATGACATTATGTGCATGTGTATCTGTAGCTTGATTTACCTATTTTTCTTGATGTTAAAATCTACTGAGAATTCTCACATTCTTGGGAGAATAAGCATCACTTTATCCTGCAAGTGATCTCAGAGATTACAGTAAGAGTTTTAAAGGATAAAATACATAACTCAAGCAAAGAAAAATCTGGTGAAACTTAAATATGAGGCTTTCGAGGAATTTACAAGTCTTAGAAGGATTACCAGGTTAAATAATGCTGTATTTGGAAAACTTCTGTTATACTCTATGCAGCAAAACATGGATTATACCCCAACAGTGCGGTTGTGCTAATACCAAGAATCTCACTAGTAATAGGCCTCAGCTGTATTTTCACCCAATTCTGTTTTGTTAGTTCAAGTTTATATTTTGCAGTTTTAAATGAACCTATTGTGTAATGCTGTCACTTCTTTTTTTTCTACCAGCATGTAAACACAAAGGTGATTGCCTAATTAAACAGTAATGCTACAAGAAGCAAATTAGCACCAAGCCTCTTTAGAAGAAAATTGCATGAAGAAATAATTAATCTGTTAATAAAATAGTAGAAGTCAAATGAATCAGCTTACAAAAAGAGATGCATTTCAGCATGATGTCATCCAAAGATACACTATTTCAAAGAAGGCTTATATTTGTGCAAACGACTTTTACATTAACTGCTTTTAAATTGCTATGAAGCAAATGAGGATTTATCATTTCAAAAGAGACTGTTTATTTCCTTTCACCATCAACAACACGCCGTATATCTGACGTGTTCTGTTAGAGTCTGGTTTTATTTGTACTGGAACAAGAAAATACTTAAAGTGTTTTGCATTTAAACATCAGTTTCTGTCATTGCCAGTAGATATTTACTGCAGCTAGTCAATCCTGAGGGAGATTTACCTATTGATTATTGGATTTTACCTAGCATAATAACTTAGACTAATTATTATTTTGATAATAGGGTCAAACTGGAAGCAAAATATTTCTTGGATGGAAGAAAGACAATAAGATGAAACAGGATCTTTTCAAGAAATATGATACAACACATACTTTTCCTGAAATTTACACTTCTCCTGCCTCCAAATGTATTGTTCAACTATTAAAAAATTCAATTTGTTATTTAAAGTAGCACTTATCGGTTTTAATACATTTGAATACATCTTTCTTCATTCACAGAACCCTGGATATGAAAAACTGAACGTTGGTTGGGAGCTCAGGCTTAACAGAATCAATATGCAGCAGGTTCTGCAATCTGTCCACGTCTCTATAGACAACATGGTCTTTCCAGAGCTGTGTTCAAGGCAGGACTGGACGTCATAACTCCAGAATGACTAAGAAATTGAGAGAAGAGCAAATGGCTAAATCACGTTATGGTAAATTTTCTTGTTCACATTAAAGTGTGAAGGCATGTATTTAAGTGCTAATACACCGCAGAATTAAAGCCTCCCTGTGTCTTTGTGCTTTATAATGTTAAGTTTCTACCCAAAAGTTTTATTTATTGGAATATTTTTTCAGGGAGGACTTGGTATCATTCATTCTTTGGGTAACTATATTATGTCATAAACTTTGTCATGTATAAAATATTTTTTCCTAGCTTTCAAACAGCTTCATAAAAACTTCAAACATACTGTGACAGAAATAGAAATTAGTATTATGTCACTGACAGCATGTCTTCATCTTTGTCTTCCCTAAGAGGATTTTTAAATTGCTATTTTCATACAAAACAGAAAGCAACTTAAACCACTTGGAAAATATTTTTATATACTTTTGACTGCAGGCTGAAGAGAGAGAGTGTCAGAGGTGAGAGAAAATTTCATTGCGTCTAAACATTACTGAACCTTTTGGAGTTAATAAAAAGAAGGAAATAAAAATTTGTACTACACAGCTTTCAAATGACGGCTGATGTTCAGCTTTGCTGAACACTGCAGCACAAGAGCTGGTAAATACCTGGAAACAAGTACTCATCCTAAATGTAGGTGTCTACAAGATGGTGTCTACAAATTGTGTCTACAACCAGTAGTATTAGCTGCAGATGAAGATATTCTGTCAAAACTGAAATCAGTTTATACAGTATGCATTCTTACATTTCAAAATATTCCTAATACTCTTAAAATATAACTGAGGAAACAATAGATTAATTTCACTGAGGTTATGTGATAACAAATAATTAATTTGGAAACATTTTGGTATTTTCTTGGTTTGAGGCATCAGTGGCTGCAAAGAAAAATATATCCTTTCAAACAAGTAATTTATTTTAAGAAGAACTGATACATGATTGACTATGCATAAAGTTTCTATCCTACTGTGTGGCAAAAAACAGTACTTGATTTTCCACCACAGTTAAGTGATCAGGGTGAATAATTAACGCATAATACGTAGTAAACCAACATATTTTCTCCAGAATCCTCCTTATCACTCATTGTATTTTCTTATTTCACAATGTTAGTACTGCCGAAGTTTCGAGAATTCTGTTCTTGAGCTATGCTAGGGTTGCATTTGTGATCTGCTTGATTTGCATGCTGCCCTACATCTGACAGTCATTTCTAAATGATTGAGAAATTTCTTCCGCACAAACTCCAGTAAGCCTTGTGACAATTACTGCTATCTCTGCAGATGCATGAAAACTGCTCTCCTACTCATTTTTGAAAGTGTAAAGCCTCTCTTTTTGTACTTTGCCTCACCAATGTGATGTTGCCACCATGGTAGCACTGAATATGAATACAAACAGATTGACTAAAAATATATTTATAATATCAAAATGTAGACTTAAATCATTTTAGATGTTCTTTCTTCCATACCTCACATCCAATAGACCTGAGATTCTGCACCCTGTAAAGGTGGTATTCAGCTATATAATCTGCCTACAGTTATTCTGGGATTATTTTTTTTTCTTACTTATCATTTCATATTTAAGTAATCTGTTCATAAATTTGAAGATGAAATTTAGGCTCTTTTAAGGTTTTATTAAGTTACTGCATAGATCTAATTTGCAATACATAACTTCATATTTATTCCAAATTAAATATACACTGCTCAACTTCAAACGGCAGGGTGATTTGAGGAAGAGAAAGAAAATCCAGACAGAAGAAAAAAAAAAAATCTGAATTCCAATTTGGGGCACAAACATTTATAGTTTCTTCAGAATTTACCACCTCTTTTTTGTTAGGTCATTGAGCCTCCAAACTGTAGTCCCAGTTTTGGAAACGAAGGAATAGTTTAGCAGCAGTCTTTCACCTCCATTCTCCTCTAAAACTTACATTCAGTCCTTACCCTTCGGGGTGCCCATTTCACTTACTGTTTTGGCACCTTCTTCCCGGCATCTTCTTAGTGACTCAGAACAAATCAGCACCAGAGTACAAATTACCTCCCCACAGTCCTGGACATGGCCTGCTGAGACTGAATGAAAATTTCTTGAGAGCACTGGTGAATGAAGAAATATCCAGATTTTGCTGGAAAGAGTTGTCTCGCCCCTTTGTTTCCCAGCCCCATCGTATTTCAGAGCAAAGGACTCACTGCACCTTTTCAAAAAAATCATAATAGCAGAGCTAAGGTGGCACAGATTTACTGTCCACAGAGTCACTAGTGACCCTCTCCAGGAGTTCGGTCCCTTGCTCTCCATCACCCTCCTGGCATAATAAATGGAAGTTTCATGTGTAAAGCCACATCTGTGATCTCTATATCAGGTATATAATTCAGCCTTGGGAAAACACAGGAGAGCCTCTCTTCCTTAAAGCTTTGTAGCTGATTTTTGTCAGAAACATTCTTCTCAGGCTGCATTTTACCCCGAAGAGGAGGTTTAATCAACACTTACATTGCTTCAGGTTGTTCTACAAGGGTTTGACAGATTGAGCCTTCCAGTTGCTCATAGGACAAATGAATGAGAAAAATCTGTGTCCCTTATAATTGAAGAGAAGTTTTTTCTCTCAGAAAGAAATTAATTGAAGAATGGATATCATCAAACACTGGAGGTATGGTCTCCCAAAGTCCCAAAACCTCTAGGCTTATTTTGCTTAACACTGGACAAAAGCAAAGACGAACTATGTTTCAGAGACCTAAAGCCTTATTTGCAACAAAATGCTACTAGCAAGTCTGATGAAGAGAAGGGCATGGAGGAGGGTAACGATAATAAGGTCATGCAGTCGTCTAGTTTTTCTATCACACATCTTGATGCCTTAGATCATATCAAAGACTTTATTCTTAACAATTATCTCACTCTGTCTGCCATGATCTAGCTATTATGGACTGTTTAGTCTTTTCTGTGTACCACAAAAAGAGATAACCACAAAGAAGGGCAGCAGCTACAAAGACATTTAAACCTTAAAAGCCCCAAAGGCGAAAGGGAACAAAGAAGATACTCACTAGCGCAGGAGCCTTCCTGAAGTTCATTCCTTTAAGTAACAGAAAAAAATGCTGTTCCTTCAGAGGACAATAAAATTTCTTAAGTGAGCTTGAGGAGAAAAAAACTATAACACTACTGAGAAATGCAAAGGTTGAGAAATAGAATTCAACCTCTGGAAATTACAGTTAATTAGCAAGACATCTGATGGCATTTTCACAGCTTTTTAACGTTAACCTCTAACGTCATATTTCTGAACTGCAGTGTGATGCAACTTGCACTCAGCTCACACTTTTCCAACTGCATCAGCCAGATCCTTCCCTTTAAACAAACAAGCAAAACACCCTCAAAAGTGGCATTCTGAGGAACAAGCCATGAGAATGGTCACCAGCTCTTCCCAGGCCTTTGTATCCCAGGCTGCTAATATTTCAAAGTTTTCTCGATATCAGACAGATCCCATTTGTTTCCTACAGCCTTTTTCTCAGCACAAACCCACTCTGTATTTTTGTGGTAACTACCTCTGAGATTAAGTCCTGGTGAAGGCTCTGGTAGTTTTAAAAACATTTTAAGACCTCCAGGCTTCACCCTAATCTATTCTTTGATCTGTTATTGTATCTGAGAGGTATAAAACCCCCTTACGTTCACGGGGATTTTGCATTATCTTAGCTAAAGAAGGAGTGCACCTTTCATCCTATGGTGAACATGCCCAGGCAGAGCTGAGAAAAAAGTGCATTTGTTAACAGAACTGAGAGACCATCTGGGCAGCGGCTGTCCTTAAATTCATCATCCTTTACACTCAATGTTAAAAATACTAGGAGAATAAGGCCTCTCTGTAGAAAAAAAATTAAAAGAAAGAAAAAGAAGGGAAAAAAGGTTTAAATGAAAACTTTGAGAATGAGAAGCTATCAAAAATAGGGAGTAAATGTTTGAGGGAATTTCAATGGATTTTTTTCTTCCTTAATGCTGCATGCCATGTCCTTCGAGAAACGCTAATCTACGCTCCCTGGGCAGGGGAGTCAGAGCTTCCCTTTACAATGAATGCAACGTGAATATAACCAGTCTCTAATTCCAGGTTTTAGACATTTATTGAGGGAGAAAAACAAAGAGTAAGGAAGAAGGGGGGTGGCAAATGTACCAGGAGAGAGAAATTGTGCATGTATGTGTGTGGGAGAGCAGAATGAGTTCAGAAGAAGAAAAAAGTCAGCTTTAAATCTCCTTTCTGCCTTAGCCCAGATGTCTTTGCATCGTCAGATTTTGGTCCAGCATCCAACACCAAGACTCATTTTCTGTTGGAAAGTTAATTTATAAGCCCCATTTAAGAACAAACTTCCTTTAGCAGAAACTATGTAACACAGAACTGAATCAGAAATTGCTTCTTCTGCAGGTAGTAGTTAGGTTCAGGAAACTGAAGGAAGGAGATTACAATTTGAAATCCAAAAAACCCTGAGAAAATAGAAGAAAAAGGAGAGAGAAGGCTGACAGGGTAATTGAGAATATGTAGCAGCATATATAAAATACCATATAATGATATATTCAAAGTACCAGAAAGAACCTGCCTGAGTCATTTCTCTTTTTCCCGCTATGCTTTTGCCATTAGGAAATAGTAAGGGAGAGATACAATTTTATTATTGAAAGGCATCTGAATCTTATGATTGGTAAATGATATTTTATGAAATTATGATTTACTGCATCACTGTTACCCTTCCTAAGGGCTGCAGAATAATCACAGTGTGCATAAACAGTCTAGCAACAACACCCATGAGAGTTATGGCCATAAAGCATTCTTACTTTGTTGCAGTATATTTACATTTAAAAGATGGAGTTTAATTAATTATTATGACAAGGAACTGAGGAAAATGAGAAAGGTGACTGCTGACTGTGTTTTAGGTGCATTAATTTTGAAATAAGCCTGATACACACACACACACACACAAAAGTGCATTATTCTGCCTGGATAAATAAATGAAATCATTCATCATTTTTAGTCCTCAGTTGTGAAAAAGATGACTTCATTCCCAAAAAATGAGGCTAAAATTGGCAGATAAAAAAATTATCTTTCAGGAGAAGCAGCCTTCTAAATTCGATTGCCCCTTTATGAGTAAGCAAAAAAGATTACTATGAGACTAAGCAGATCTACAGAAAAAGGCCTGGAAAAACCCACCTTCACTGCAAGAGTCTTAAAGACAGCAGCTAACGACTTCTGCTCTTCTATGAGAGCTTCCCATTCTGGAATTCAAGGAACTGGTTATGGAGTCCTAGTACATTGAAACAAATGCAAGTAAGAAAACAGCAAACCTGGTAACAGAAGGAAAATGCGATGGATGGATGTTTCCAAAGATTTCAGAGAAAGGAAAGCATAAAATATTAGTCTTGCAACAACTACTGGCCCTGGGGCTTTTGTTAATATTTGACAATGAGTGGATCTGACCCTGAAACTGATTTTTAAGAACATTGAACTGAGAAAAGCATAGAAGCACCTTACCGTCTATTCCCTACCTACATGGGGATAAAAAAAGGGCTTCGACCCATGAGTTCCCAGGCTCAGCAGAAAGTTTCCTCAGGAGTCTATAACTATCTAGACAAAAATCAAACCTCAGCTAATGGTGGGCTTGCTGGTAGCAACATTGTACTGGAACTCATTTGTTGAGCAACAATTTTATTTTTAAAAAAAAAGAAGGCAAGGGGAAGAGACAGAAAAGAAAGGCAAAATACTGGATGCTTTCCATTTCTCGAAGTTAAGATCCAAATGTAACATCAAGATGATGCTAATATTATACAAGCTTGCTGCACTGCACCAAACTCACAGAACATACTGCACTACTTAAAACACTGCCACGCTCTCTCTACAAGCAGGCTGACATAAAAGAGCCTCCTAAGTTATTTCTAGCATTAAGCTGTTCATCAGTCAGAGAAGGTATTCATTTAATCATCTTAAAAGGGTGTAATACATTGCTGTGTTATCCATTCATTGTTATGTGTCCAACATTACAGTGGTATGCAAAACTGAAATCCAGAATAATTGTGCTTTTCCACTGCACAGAAGCTTCCTTTCGTGAGCAAAAAGACAGTGTTTCTTCACCTGCATCATTGACATTAGGCCCACAAGGACTTTCTATTATAGAGGATCGTGCAGTTTTACAGCAAGACACAGGATCAGTTGGGCAATAAATAGGATAAATGTCACATTACACTGCAGGAACAAAAGAAAAAAAAAGTGTTGAAATATTTATAATACATATATCAACCTTTGTACAGTTAAAACATTGAAATCTGCTTAATTCTAGATGAGAACACTAGTAACAGAACTCAGGAAGAAGCCCCTTCATAGGAGAAACAATGTTTGCCTCCCTCACCAGTGTAAATTTTATCAACCACCGATAATCCCGGTGTCTAACTTTCAAATCCCAATCCAACATACTGGCAGAGGATGCAGGACATCAAGCGGGTCTAGTCCCATCCCACATACAGACCCTACATTGCATCTTCAGGTTATTACAGCTTGGGTCTGCCCATTCGCCTTTATGTTTAGATTGCACTGGCATCTTCCATATCCTCATACGGGACATACGCAGCTCATCAAGCAGATTTTTTGCACTAGTTGGCTAATTAACACCTCTAGAAAAGGCCCAGAGACTTTGGTTAGATTAAAATCTACCTGTCGGGCACCAATAATCATGTCTGAGCATTGGCAAACTTTTCTTCAGGGTATTACAATGTTACAGCTGGTTTTTTTACAAGGTTTTAGGTCTGTGTAGCCTTGTTTTAGGAAGGAAGAGCATCACCCAAAGGATG
This sequence comes from Elanoides forficatus, assembly GCA_025311575.1. Lineage (NCBI taxonomy): Eukaryota > Metazoa > Chordata > Aves > Accipitriformes > Accipitridae > Elanoides > Elanoides forficatus. Next base: position 2,998,877 of record JAOBAS010000008.1, on the reverse strand, counting down.
CCAGGCAAGCTGCACAAGCTGGTTTCAGGACCAGAGGCCATCTCCAGGCTCATTTTATTTACTAGTAAAGACATAACTAAGCAATTCAACCTACAAAGGGACTGAGCAGTCACTTGTTCTATGCAGAGAACAGGAGAGTTTGACACTCAGACAATGTCTAAGACTCTTGCAACGGCAAGAAGCCAATCAGCTAGAAATACCAAGATGACTGTAGCTGGTGATCTGTGGTCCATGCTGCAGAAAAAAGTGGAAAAATCCCCAAGGTCTGTGCCTGACAGAGCTAGGATACCTAGCTTGTGCACCCTGAGTCTTTATAGGGATACATCTTCTCATAATGTTCTGCTTAGGGTAACCCTGTAAGATTTTTTTTCCTTCAAACAAACCCCTTCCAGTTTCCTGTTTTCCTTAGTAACAACCAAGAGGCTGTCAAGAATGGCAGACACCCTCAGGGAAGGTAATGCAGACCATGGCAGATCTGCTTGAAGCACTAATTTTTCCACAGACTACCATAAATCTCCACCGTAAGATTTAAAACTAATGACAGATGCCGGGCCAGATCGCTCTCCCTCAGGTGCACCGGGGCAAGTGCCAGGGTCAGACAATTCTATGCTAGAAACTGGACAAGGAGCATGACCTAATTCAAGCACGTGTCACTTCTTGTGCCAGAATTACCTCCAGTAGTATTACTAGCTGTGTCCCATATGGCCTATTTCTGTTCTCATTTTGATATAAAAACACAGCTCATTACCAGTACCCCACCACCAATCCAGTGGTTTTACTGGTTCTGTGACTTCTACCAGACACACGTCAGTCAGGAAATCTAAATCTCAAATAAAATGGAATAAACTGCATAGCACTAATGAGGTTGTTATAGCTAAGCCAAATTTGTTGTTAGTGATTTTCCATAACTAAAGAAAATAAATGCCTTTCCTCCTTTGATGGTACACTGAATTTTTCTGCTTAGAAATCCTTGACATAGAGTGCACATGGACATTGGAAGTACTCCACACACTCTTCCACAGCAATGAACTTGCACTGATAAAAGCCCTTTGAGCAGTTAGGGAAAGGGAAGTATACTGAAGATCTGAACATACTGTACAAAGGTGAAAAAGAATAGGGTGGATGACAAACCATAGAAAGGTAAGGTATTAAAGTAAGAGGGAAGGAAAAATGGGTGAGGAAAATGAGAACGCCATGCTGTAGTTGTACTGAGGAATCTGCAAGCCTTAAATACTTGTCACTCACTTAGGAAAGGAGAGGAGAGGAGAAATAAGTCAAAAATATATTATGTATCTACAGGCAGGGTATTTTTATATTTAAAACCATCTGTCTTACAAAAGTGCAGGTCGCATCATTCAGTTAGATAATTATAAGCCCTTCCAGAGACCCAGTTTTAGTAGAAAATGCTAACTTGATATGAGTTCCTGGCCTGAAATAGCTGTAGGCTTTGCTAAGGCATGATGGAGGGAAAATGGATGTGGTCAAAAATCCTTCCAGCTTCATAAAAAATTCCTGCTCCCTAAAGGAAGGTAGAGTTGCAATTCTAAGGCTGCTCCAAGTCACTGGGACCCGAGTAGCCCCAGGATCTGTGATTCAGAGTGCCACAGGCAAGACAGAGTGACCAACATCCCACAGTGGATTTGGATAGTGGGGTTTATCTAACAACCAGTGAGACAAGAGTTTTACTCTACTTGATTACGAGGCAGCCACTCTTTCACTGCCCCCAGCACTTGTTACTAGACCTTGCCATCGCTTTCCAGCGGGGAAGTCGCTGCTGGCTCAGGACAGTCGGGCAGAAAGTCGAGTCAGTTCCTGCTGTGTCGCTGCTCACCATGACCCATCTTGGTTGTTACAGGCCAAGGTCCCTGGGTGTCTCCTGGCGTTCACCTCCACTTGGGTCTTTGGTGAGATCTTTGGTCTCTAGGAACACTTCCAGGATCTCTCTTCCAACCAAGATCTTCACCTTCATCTTTCCAGGCTCCCTTTCAGAGACTGTTTCTTCTTTTCAGAAACCCTTCTTATTGACATCAGCTCTTCTTTCCAGCATCCCAAGCCCCCAGTTTTCCTGATCTAAATTGTCTACGTACAGAAGCACAATGTGTGATCAGCCTCCCAGTTGCTGTTCCTGGCTCATGTCTCTCTGAATTGGAGAACTGAGGACATGACACTTTCGTTTAGTGCAGGAGTTGTCAAAGTTTACAAGCAACTCGTACTGGTTGCAGCTAGCACGTAGCAGGCTTCTGCTCAAGAGTTCAGTGGTTTAGCTTGGGACACTCACCTGCAGACACGCGTGCATCCAATTATGTGCCACCTCCTGGCGTCCACAATTCAATCCATTTCTTCACCTGTGACAGTTACTCTACCTCATACCAGGCAATGTCACTGAAAAACTAGAAACACTGTATTTTGTACCTATGATACACATCTGAGAGCGTGCAAATGCCAGTTCCTGCTCCAAAGACACATTTCAGTAATCTCAGGCGAACATTTCCCAGCTGCGTCAGGGACCACAGTAGTTCATTCTCATATGGCAGTAGGCTTGCTTAACATGGAGGTATGAAGGGAGAAAGCAGAGAAGCTTCGCTCCTTACTGAGCCATGCCTACCAAGTGGTACAGGGCACTTCCCTGGGAGGTCAGAGATTTGGCTCATTAGGAAACCGAACCAACATTTGCTACTTGCTGCCTGAGCACTTCATGGGGTGAGCCGCACTGCAAAGTGTTCTCCTCCTATCTCCTACACCCTCCTCCTCCCACTCCCACCAGCTGCCTTCTCCTTCCAAGACCTCTTGGCGTGGTCCTTAACCTTCCCCACACACTCTCACATTGTCTGTCCTATAGCAGACTGCTTCAGTTTCCTCTTCCTTCTCTTCCCCGTGACCAGTTTCAGAATGTAAACTAGTACTATGAGCCGAGCTTGGCAGCTTGGGCTCATTTTTTGCACAATACTACCCGCCCCGTACCTAATTCTAGTACCCTCAAACCACCAAGAGTTTCGGGCTTTGGCCCCAGAGGCATCAAGAAACTGGTTTTTGTCTCAGGCTTCTCCAACTCTGTTTTGAACAGCAGCAGCAGGCTCGAACACATCGTGCTCAGTGTGTTCGTCTTACGCTAGCAGTGCTCCAGAGGGGTCTTTGGATTCAAATGGGGCTTAAGCGCAAGCTCTTCAACCACATCAAGAATGAAAGAGCCTGTATATTCCCAGAAGTCAAGAATCCAGGTGCCTGAGAAATTTTGCAGTCAGAGAGCAGCATGAGTGCTGCTCTCCCAGGGTTAGGGAGCAGATGAACAGCAGTTTCCATATCACCACTCTGTGTACTGGCTTCTGAATTCTGCTTGAGAGACATTTAGATTTTGACATCCTCCTTGTGCGTCCAGCCTTTTCTGTTTCAGTCAGATTCCTCGAATGTGCTTGGTACTATCATTAAGAAGTCTCAGCCACAAAGCCAATGATTGATGTGATCAAACAAGGCATCCATATGACTTGCCAGATATAATACTGTTATATACTCCTCACTTTAACACAGATGCCAGAACAAGTCTGGCTTTCTCATTTGCAATAACATGGGAGAGACGTGCAGCAGACAGACAGTTTACAGAGGCTAAGGCAATAATAGGAGGTTGTTACCTATTATGATACAGAGACGCGAAGAGCAATCGCGGGAGATAAAAGTATTCGAGATTCAAAAGGATCATGAAAGAACGGGTTTTCTGTTTGAAAAAAAAGGCTAAAAATAAATTCTTACAGACTCTCATATATCTTTTTCTTTTAAAAGATTCAGAAATGCTAGAACAATGTTGCAGTATCCACTGCCACCCTTCCCAGAAGCAATAGGCTCAGAGAGAAAACAATTCATGCTCAATCCTCTTCCAAAGCAAGGCAATCTTGATTCACTACCAAGAACCTGTCAGATCTTCTCATGGAGGCCAGTCATTTAAACATTGCCCTAATTGTAAAATGGGCGGTCAGCTCAGTGAGGGCTATCAATCTTCTCAGAGAACAAAGGCCACTAATCGGATACTTACACTTGATCGTACAGCTCAAAGTGTGCCCAAATGTGTCCTGCCTCAACATGCTCTATCAAAGAGTCAAAAAATACACCAGACTATTTTTGAAAGTGAACCGGCATCATGAAATGTTCCATCAAGGTTAATGACATAATCTTCTGAGGTGCCATGGCAAATCAAATACAAGAGTTAAATTCCCTTTTACGTTCAGAATTTTTGTTCCTTGAAATGACACAGAGCAATGCAGCCTCCAGATTCCACTATAATCATCCACTTTTGAGTCAGATATGTAAAGGAATAAAACCCAGCACCACATATATATTATAAAGCCTCAGCGTATACCTTCTATACACAGTTCAGACACCTAGTGCGGCTTTATCACAAATGCTTAAGACATCACATTATCCTGGACTAAAACATCAATGTCTTGGGAGTGCAGCAGAAATAAGAAGCTTGTTACAACACTGAAATTTTGTATCCATTGTTTGTATTTTAAAGGAAAGGGAGGAAATCAGAAATATCTAAGTCAAAGGTTTTTTGAATGGCAAATTGCCCTAAATATGAAACAGAAAATGCAATGCATATACTTATTATTACCCTCTCTACCCATATATGTAGTCGTATTCTTTGTATAGCTTTTTGGTATCACAGCCTCTGTGTTCCACCTCAGCAAATTCTGTTCAAAGGGGCTGGGGAGTGGATCCACTCTGAAGCTGCAGACAGTTGTGAGGACTACCCATAGTTCTGCATTATACCTCCTGTATTTCCAGCGTCTGCTGAAGATTGACACCAAAAGAAAGACCAGGAGTAACACAAACCATAAACTAGCCAAGTCCTCAGCAGGAAGCAGATCCTTGTAATCTGACAAGACAAACGGCAAAGTGGTTTTCTACTACAGATAATGCTGTGTCGATATGGGAAAATATTGAATATTGATGCTCTGTTGAGTATTAGTATTTTTATTACCACAAAAGCATCAAAGTCAACATCAAGAGCCTGGGTCCCTATCTCACCACATTCAGTTCAAAGATCCCTATTATGAAGTTAAAGCTCTCAAGATCTCAAGGCACCACAACAGATCAAATGATGGAGATCATAATCAGATCATATCCTTTACACAACAGCCATCCGACTTTACTCGGTCCTGTAAGATAAGGAACACAGCATCTGCATCAGATCTCACGTCGATGCTGCAGCTGCATACTGTACAGATAGATAAGGAAGGACAGACTAATACTGAGCAACATCTGCCCCCAGAGGAATAATCTTGATTCCTTCCATGCCAAGAAGTCACAACAGATGACAGTTTTAACACTGACCTTTGATGCAAGTTACCTCACAGTAGGAGAAACAGAACTGCTCAGCCTATAACAACTACACAAACGGTAACAATTATACAATATTTATGTAATCACTAGGCTTAAACCCCATAACACAAATCTAAGCAAACAATTTTCCTTTCCATATAAGTGATTTCAAAGGACATCTGCTCTGTCGAAAGGTCAGGTGGAATGATGGATACAAAAAACTTTTCCGCTCCTGACACAGTATCTGTGAGGAGGAGGTATGGGGTGATAATCATAATTTTATGGCTTTTGAACTCCCTAAAGCAGGGAGTTTATAGAGGAGGTGTCAAAAGATGGAGAGGAGGAAAGGCAAGAAAATGAATTTTAAAGAATCTCAATAGTGTCATAGTCTCATCATCTTGTCTTCTCTCATGTACATGTTGAAGTTCTCTTGTTTCTTCTGAAGAGACTGGGAAGTCAATGCACTGACTTTGCTGAGAATAGCATGAAAATTCCCACGCAGGAGACAGAGGGATTGCCGAGCCTGAATAGAGAGATCTGCACGTTCACATTACAGTTAATGAGAATCAACGGCACAAATTGTGGTAATTCATTCAGCCAATAAAGGCTGTTATCAGGGAGAATTTAAGTATTTGTATACTGCACTTCCCCTGGACAAAACTGTACGACGCAGGCAGAAGCACAGCTGAATGCACTAGTTTGCTCAGGTGCCGATAACGCTAAAGTACAGTCGTAAGATCGTAGTTGGTAATGAGGTTGTAGCTGTGTAGCCTACAGTGAAACCTGTGCTTCTGCACTCCCTTGTCAGATTTCAGCGAACGCTAGTTTGGGGATATCTGTACCTGCTCTGATCCCGTCTTCCATCTGCTGCAAAAAATAACCAAAGCTGGCTGCATGTTATGAAAAGCAAGAAGGCAGCGGGAACCCAGTCTCTCCAACTTGCATATATGTTTTAAAGCACTGCTTAAGCATCACAACTGAAGCAAGTACCAAAGTTGTTGATACAATCAATGAAGTAGGTGCCTTTAAAAGTCCCCGAGAAAGGCCAGGTTTGGCCCCGTGTTACATAAGCGAATTGAATACCTTAGTCTGGCCAACTACTGCCTTTTTAACATGCATTTGTAAAAGTTGTTTGGCAAACAATTAAAATATGGTGCAAATATAAATTGAAATCAAGGTGTGTTTGTTAACAGCACATAGGGAAAAAGTTTCATTCTCCTTCCATGTAATCTGTGATTAATTCAACAACCTCCATAACACCAGCATCCTGCGATCCTGAATTAGATACTCGAAGTCAGAATGCAAGGGTTACATCATGAAGAAAAATATTTATTGGTGTACACTGATAACAGCATAGCATTCCTGCACTCTCTGTGACTTTTTTTCAGCAGACTGTAAAATAATTGGTAACAAAAACCAGTTAAAATTATGTCCATAGCATCTATAGCAAAGACATAAAGAAAAGAAGCAGCCTGCAGCAGGAAAAGAGCATTATAACTATGTTCCCTAAAAAACAGTACATTTACAGAAAACTGCAGCTCTGAATAACTAACATTTTAGCATAAAATTATGAGACATCGCTGACAGTACATTCAGATTTTAAGTGCTTCTGGTTATTTTTTGAGTGTGTTTGATGAAATAATTTGCATATCTGTGTATGTACGTGTGCAGACATGTAGGTAGAATGAAAGAAGCTTCAAACAAGCGATTCAGGCATCACTCCGTCATTGTACCTAGCACTGCATTTTGCCTCAGTACAGCTAACTATAATCTGCTGTTGTTTTGGCTTCAGCCACACATCTTCTGGTGTTGGCAAGAAAAGACATTATTTGAATTAGTGGAAGCAAAGTCAGTCCTACCAAAGCACGTAGTCACTTTGCCTGTCCATCCCCAGGGTTACTCTGGTGCAGGTGACCTGAGGGCTCAGACCGGCAAACAAAAATCCAGCAAGGAGAAGAGCTCAAATTCATGATTACTTACAGCTGGAAAAGGTCACTGGAACCAAAGGGCAATACTTCCAGTGACAGTCTAGGTAATTTTGGAGCCTACATCTCATCCTCGTACAGCATTTAAGAAGACGGCCAGAATGCTACACACAAAGGTGCCTGAGGCAGCAGGGAGCCTCTGTAGGAATTTCAGCTGTATCTGGGGATTGAAATCCCATTAATTTCAGCTAGTTCGGACCTGTCATTGGACTGGTCATCATCCCCAGTAACCAGTTGCTGCACAGTGGCTGGATCCTGGGAAATTCCCAGCTCTGCTGTATGTTACTGGTAAAACCATTTTACAAGATTTTTTTGTATTGTTGCAATGAAAGACATGAATTCCACCGTCGCTCTCTTTCTATTACTGCCTGAATCCCTATGCTGATAATTTATTAGGTTTCTCTGTTTGAAAACCTGCAGGTGGTAATAGAATCTGCAGAAATTTAAGACATGTTCACAGTTTGATGTGGTAGAGTTCATAAAACATAATTACCATGTGGCTATATGAACACTATATTATGAAGGTGTGGATCCGAGTCTGATTTTATGAACTCCCTGTGTATATCTTTGTTAAACAACAGCTTATATTTTAATCGTGAGAACAGCCTGATGTATCTATTATTAGTTTTTAATTCCATTTCCATATGAAATCTAAAGCAGTAGTAGCATCACTAACTAATGGAGATTCTTGAAGCTTGAAAATCTGTCTGAATGAAAACACCATCCAAGAAGATGGCCAGATCAGGAAAGTGAAACCAGGCAGATTAAAAATAAGAAGTAACTCATTACCAGACAAGGAACGTCAGTCCAGCTATCAAGATCCCCTCGTGAAACAAACTAGGAAAGGAGGTTGAATTTTTTAAAGACTCTCCTTTATCCCTAGGTGAGAGAAAGGAGGGGGTTTAAGCATACAGAGCAGTAAACCAGATCCTGCCTCTATAGTTTCTTGTACTAAGTGAAAGTTTGGTGTTCCTGCGAAGTGGGTGCTGGGTGTCTCTGGAAGCCGCAGGAAAGCCCGAGCCCCTGCGTGGTGCCGATTCTGGCCGACAGGACCCCAGTCCACACCGCTCACCGTGCGGCCGAAACGACAGCCTCATGTTGAAGCATTAAGAGACCACAAACCTGTTCTTCGATCAAGGAGAACGCAAGAAAGAGACCGGCACCGGAGCATGCCCAAACTAAAGGAAGCTCAAGGGAAAATGTGGTTTCGTTCGCAGCGCGCCATATGGCAGGAAAACGTCTCTTCAGAACACCCTTTCTGGTAGCTAAATTAACTAGGGCCGTGCTGTGATGGGATGCAATTTGACATTTACCTTCTTTTGTTATTTATGGCTGGCTGTTTGGAATACAATGCCCGAAAAGCGGCCTCAGGATATCTCCTCTTCCTTTATTTATTTTTATCTAGCTCTTCATTGAGAGATTGCCACGAATCACATGCAAGGAAGTAAGACGCATGAGTAACTGTCACTTCTGTATTCTTTTGAAATGAAATACATTTTATTATTCAGCATATCTGTCACCCTCATCTCCTCTCTTAGCTCTAGAAGTTCCAGCTGTAAGTACCTATTGTAAATCATGTGTATAAACTCTGATAATCCCAGCATCTCAGAGTACGTATTTTCCATATGTCTCAGTGCATCCTGCATCGTTTGGAGTATGAAACATGCAGCAGAGAACCAACTTGTCTTTTTATTGAATCAAGCCCTTAAAAACAAAAACCCCAGAGATACACGGTGAAAGGACCTGTAAAGATTCCAGCAAAAAGCAAAGACTAAGCGATGAATAAATTCATCTCAATAAAAGGTGCCTGCAAATACCAAGTCAAAGCCACTGTTTTCTCAAAGGCAGTAGTAAATTCTAATATTCCATTTATGAAACATTTTCTCCCAATTCTCCTATGCATTTAGGGCAGACACTTCATACAGTGTCAGCATAATATTAGGAAAACGGAAAACACACAATTGTACAGATCATCAAGATATGGCAGCCAGCTCCAGTATCTCAGCTCTGTCTGTTTACCTTTTTGTTCTAATCTACTTTTTGTAAAGGTGCATCCCTAGTTCTGTTGTTGATTGAATGCACAGTTCTCATTTGGGCAGGCAGCTGGCAAGCACAATGTTATACATGATGAAAGTGAAAACCAACACACTGGAAGGGCTCGAGCTCCAGTAAATGAATTACCAAATCTATATAAATTGAGCATTGACATCTGTACTCTGGACACCTGCTCTTCCTGACCCTGCCTTGGCATGTCAAGTTCACCAATGTGGATGGAATAATTTATGTCAAAGAAAAAAGGTCAGATTAGATCATCTAATAGTAATTTTTGAGCCTGTTCTGTAACTTCCATGAGGAGCACAAAAAACCTGTGTATGCTACCAAGTGAATTCACTGTTAGGAGCTATAGTTTCCTCATTATCTAACAAGATTTTGTGGAAGAACTGAAGTGTGTATTTAAAGCAGTGGTTTAACTCAGTGATTGCAGAGACGCTTTCCTGGAGACTGTGAAGAGCACCCTTTGATGCCAGCTGGACCATTCACTTTGAAAGCAAAGGATGACAAGCCTGAAAAATATTTTACCCCTTAAACCCATGCCTCTGAGCAAAACCATCCAACTAGGGGCCATATGCATAAGCTAGAAGAGGGGGCAGAGTCATGTTATGGAGCCGGGGTATCTGTAAGGACTTACTGGTGACTATTGAGCTGCTGGAGAGAAGAAGAGCAGGAAAGGACTATTCAGCTGGAGAGATTTCAAGCCTGCTAGCTTGCTAGTGAGATCCACTTGCTATTTTTCAGAAGATCAAGAAATAAAGGCAGAGGTGGGCAAAATTACCTGAGAAAAACTGCCTTTGGAGAGAAAGCAGCTTAGGAAATCCTGTCTTCTCAGAGCAGACTACAGACCAAGGTAGTTTAGCCACAAACTGACAGTTCGGAGGTTATTAGAGGATAAGAAATTCTCCTGATGAGGAAAAAAGGATGGTTTGTGGGCTTGCAGAATGTTAAAAGCAAACAAACAAGCAAAACCACACGCATAAAACAAACTCATTCCTCAGCAGTTCCGGACTAAGAAAGAACATCCTGATGTACTGGAGGATGATGTATTATTATATTAATTTGAAAATTTGTTCTCTAATCCCATTCTTCAATCAAGCCGGACAAGCATCTTCAAGCTTTATTTTTGCTCCATATTTGTCTGAAGATGACGACTGCAAAATCCTCATTAAGTATACAGAAGAATGAACTACAGTTCAAGATGAGAGCAATGAGTGGCCACTCCTTACATTGATCTCCCTGAAACAGCTCTTTTTGTGTTCATCTTAAAAGGATAAATTAACAGGAAAGCTAAAATGAATTCTTGAAGCTTTATATTTTATATCACAAAGTTTGTTTGCAAAAGATCCCTCTACTGAACTGTTCCCTTCTGACAAAATAGGAAGTTGCTGAACAATCATTTAAAAAATTAATGCTCAAACTACAGTATTTGACACATCTTAGGAAGCTAAGAAATACTGGGCAAAGTGGTCATATGTCAGCTGGAGACTCTTATTTAAGATGCCTTGGTGACAGGGCCCAAGAGTACCACTCTTCACTGTTGACAACTGGGTACCCTGGTTCCTTTGAAAGAGTTACAGCCTTAGGTTTTTTTAATCGACAAGCAAAATAAAGGTCTACATTTCATCCACTACCAATTCTAGTAGCTAAGAATGGGGAAGAAAAGGAAGATATCAAGAACCTTGAGAAATCATCTCCTACCCTTGGGAGAAAAGAAGAGAGACTGTCTGGTAAAAGAAGGATATCTCTTAATGCATAAATCTGGAGTTTTCCGTACATAAATCAATTGACCTGATTAATCTATTCACCAAATACTTAAAATAAAGAGATTCATATTGATCATTTCTGGACAGGACTGTAACTGTTACCAACAGTGCTACCTAACACACATGTAGACACCAACCTCTGTATTCCCTCAGAACACTGTAGGAGCACAGAGATCCATCTGCTTGCAGATTTTGCCACACAAAGGCCCCGGCAACAGCCCTCACCAAACACCAGCAGGGAAACTGAGGAACTGGTGAGGAACTGGATAATGCAACTTCAACATTTGCCTCAGTCATAAGATAACATGCCAAATACTTGCTGAGGGATAACGGTTTTTCAACAAATACAATGTTGTTTTTCCATTTCACTTTCTATATATTATTGCAGAGACCAAAAGAAAATCTGTCCCGGCAGAAAAATTGGAATTACAGTTTTGCACATCTCTCTTAAAGGTCAGTGGGAGTCAAAGACTGTAATGCAGCAAGGCTCAAACCTCATTGTAAGAATTTTAAACAACAGCAATCACTGTACATGACTGGAAAGCCCTTGGCTATAACAATTATGTATTTTCTATTTATCCTTACCAAGATGAAGTTTGCATAGGACCCAAAATCTAGAGAGAGAAGTAAAAGATATAATAAACCTCTTTCAGGTTGTGTGGACTTCCTGATTCATCATTTTTCTTCATCACAACAAAATTTGAAGAGTTCCAACAACAACAAAAGAAGTCAGGGACTGGGGATAGATAGTAGAAAGAATATACTATGCATTTATTAGGTTTATAATATTAGGAGATATTATTATCTCCAAATGGAGATGCAACATAAAGGAGGAATATAGAAAGAGGTAAGGTATTTAAAAGGCTAGATGAAAGTCCTAGAGGAGGAAATCTGTTTTAGTTAAGGGGAGATCCAGCTATGAATGCTACAGGTCATGACCTGTAGGTGGATATGATGGTGTTTAAGGCAGCAAGAAGGGGTCTTGTTGCCTTGACTAGCTACATCCAAGAACTATAAGGCAAAGACTACCCTGGCAACAGCAAACAGCCAGCCATGCCTACGCGGCACCATTCTGGTAGCAGAAGCAGTGCAGTCATGTTAATGTTTAACTCCTCCCACCTTATCTTGCTTGCAGCAAAATTAAATATCTCAAGAGCCCACATTGTCACCTGAGCCACACAGTTCAAAGGGAGTCTTTGAACATTGCACCACAACTTGCCAGACTCTTATGGTACACCTATGCTGCTAAATCACAGAAATTTTCTCACTGCTCATTTGCTATTTCCTCACACCACTGAAGCCTGCATTTCCTACCCTCTCTAAAAATACTCTAGCTACTTTTCTGTGGACACTTCACTCCATGAAATACAGACTGCACCAAAAGGCAATAGAAACAAGCACCATGTGGTGTGCTCCAACTGCATTCCAAGTTTTGCAGGATTAAGCTTCTTCCCCAGGGATTGCAACAGCCTGGGTACTGCACATGGAAATGCTGCTCTGAAGGGCAGCAACGCATTCCCCACACAGGGCTCAGAGAAGAACCAAGGCCAGGTACCACCTCGTTTCCAGACAGCCAGTCTGCTCTGGAGAAGCTAGTCCTAAAGAAAATGGTTATGAACTATATCAAGATCCTTGGTTTTCTTTTATTTAGTGGTAGATGTAGCCTTCACATCTAAAAAAGCATCTAAAAGGTCTTGGAGCCAATATTTTGAGAATGCAGACCCTTGCCGCAGAAGGAAGGACAGGGAAGAGGGGTAGGGTTTTGCCCTATAACAAGGGGGGCACCTTGGCAAGAAGATTAAAAACAGCTCTGTACCACAAAAAATGAATCCAAACTCTTTTAACTCTGCTGCCAAATTACGTAGGAGGATTGAGAAACTTGTAGGCAAACAGATTTGTCTGGGGAGAAGATGGTATTTTCTTGAAAAGGTTTTTCTTTGATTGCTTTTCATTTTGCTTGTTTAGACTCAGTAACCAAGCTAGGGCAGGCCTGGATAGAAGATTTTTAGGGGTCCTGCGGAGACAGCTGCTTGAGGGCCTAAATATGCTACAACAGTCTTGATGCGCCTGAGTACAAGTGGCTGTAAAACCCTCACAAGGGTGCAATATCCCCAACGGGATCATCAGAAGTTGGTGACCACTACCCTGTAGGCTATGGATCTTCCACGGACATTCTTTGTGACATCTCCTTTGCCTGTCTCCCCATCTTTCACATCAAGGAACTGACATTTGCAGCCTTTGGGCTACTAAGCTAATTAAAATACATAAGTCTTCAAGATGGAAAGGCTGCTGATCTGGCTTCTGTAAAGATGTAAAAAAAAAAATCACCTTTCCTCTGAGTCAGAATAAAATCAAATTATACACAGAGTAGATTAGATTAGAGAAGGTCTGTTTCTTAAAAGTACCTTATCTCTTCTCTTCTCATTGTAGTCAGTCAAAGCAGGAGGATTCACCGAATGCTGTTTACGTCTGCGAGCCTCACGCTTGCATAGGGATCAAATTCTGATCCGGTAAACGTTGAACTCATTCCAACAATGATATGTATAATCATCATCTGACTCCAAAGCAGAGGATTTTAGCAAAAAAAGCAAGTAAACTGAGACGGGTGTATAAGTGCATTAATGGCTCCTGCTAAGTCCCAGTGATCCTCTTACAGGTGCAGAGGCTGTAGTGGATCCACAGCAGAGAAGAGGCAATGCATAGCAGCTCATGCTCATCCTGATGGCAAAACAGAAACAGCGCTTGTGGACAAGATCAAGGAATTGAACTTCTTCCAAAAACGGCTTAGCCGTGCAGGGGCTGCCACGGAGGTCTAGCGGGCTGAGTGGGATGAAAGCTCCCGTTCAAAGGAGCTCAGTGCTCGAGGACTCCCCAGAAGGGAACTTGAGAAGGCACCTACTGCTGTCCCCAGCCCGAAGGCGGCGGCAGCGACACCTCCACATGATGTGAGGACAGTTCAGTTTCCAGGGAGAGACAGTGTATTTTATTGCATCACCTGAGCGAGTCAGAAGCTGCAGGTGAGCTTTCAGCCTCACACACCAGTTCATTGCTTTTTCTGACGGTATCAGTTGGCACTGCAGAAGATAATGCCTCTCCCTGCAAACGGAGCATCCCTTATACCATTAACCAGTCACCACTGTAACAGCAGCAGTTCCGTGCATGCTGTCGTCTGTCTTTCTATTCTCTTCTATTACACAGGTGAGGTTACTGCTCCAAGATGTGATACAGTCTGGTGGAAACACAGCAGGGGAAGTTATGAAACTCTTAAATAAAATATTCTCATGCCACTGGAACAAATAAAAGCAAGAATTTTAAAGAAAAATTGGTTCCTCCTAGCCCTTTTGATAGGCCACATCACCCTCTCAAGAAGTGAAAGTCTAGATAAGTATTACTGTATTATCTCTTAGTTAAGAAGCAGATTATAAGACATCTCAAAGAGCCTGTAAATTGAAAATTTTACAACTAAATCACAGTTGCATCACTTTTCCACATAACCATTTACCACTTTTATCTTTTTCCATTCCTGTGTTTTCCTGGGTTCACTTAGTTCTTTTAAAATTTCTGGTTAACTAGACAGGCATTTAAGTAACACACAAAGTAGAAATAATAAATATGAAACAATTGGGACACAATTCTTTTAGTTTCTTTAACTATTGTTATCTTGCCTTAGCTTTATAAGCTGTATTTTTTATCATTCTAATAAACTAAGCATGTGCACTTGGAGACAGCTATTGTTATTGAGCTTTTTTTCATTAATTTCTGAAAACTAAACATATTTAATATTTTATGTAAGCATTTCTAAAAATAAAAGCTATGTTTAGGACCTGGTTTTTAAAGAAGACCTTTCAGTCAAAATAAGTTCAAATGCATAACATTGAGGGATAGCCACTTTTTTTTTGTGCCCTATACATTTATACTTAAAAACTCATTTACATACAAAAATGTCACAGTTTTTAAGTGTACTATCTTTCTGACAGCAGACATCTGATTAGATAAAATTTGCTATGCATATTTCTAAGACTTTTCAGAACTATAGACAAAATCTTTACCACAGTGAAAAACTTCTAGGGACATGGGAGACCAAACTTTGAACTCTCACTCACCTAATTTGAACATCATTTGAAAATGAAGTGGGTGGTTGCGTATTTTGTACTGAAGGGGACAGAGTACCATAAATTGCCAGAAGAGAGAAAATTACTTGAAGCAGTGTATATTTATTAAAGGTCAGCCACCTGAAACAGCTGGGAGGTTTAGAATATTGGTGTTTCTGCAGGGACAAATTAGTGAAAGGTCAACGGTGTTTAAGTATAATTCATCTGCTGCCTCTGAACACTGTCACGTGATTATCAGCTCCACATCTGCTGGATGCTCACATACCACTCACCTAATTTATACATAAACAGTGCTCACGATTGCTGCTTGTCTTTGTGTTTCAGTTTCAGAACTTTCTCCTCTATAACAGGAAAAAAGGAACTTTAATAATAGGAACTTTTATAATAGGAACTTTTTCCCTCTATAATGGGAAAAAAGATAGAAAAAATGTATGAAAAGAGAAGAAACTCAACACATGAAGGACAGAAAGATGGGAGAAAGGGATAAATGTTAGAAATGCCATTTTGTTGTATTTTGAGAAGTCATGAGGGTCTGATATCAGCTCAGAGATGAATGACATCACCTTAAGGCTACCTTCTTCATCAGCAATATCTTGCACCTTCCATAGGCCTTGTTTTAAGAACAGAGAAAATCAGATAATCATAAGATAAATTTGAGTGGTGAGGATGAATCAATGCTTGATTATCTCAGCTACCACCTTATTTACTTGAATTTATCTAGCCTATATGTGTATATCCTAACAGCATAGATTGATGAGACCACTTCTTCTCCTTAGCCCCCTACCTCGATGTAAAATTTATCTGAATGCCAGAACAAAATTTGTTTGAATTTCTGAAAGTGTGAGAAGGCAATGGAAACAGTTCAAAGCCATGTTATTATAATAGTAAGCATTTAAACACTGAGAAATCTATGCAATACCATTCATCAACCTGAATCCAAGAAAACACTCAAAAGGCAACCTCAGCCTTTAAGAAATGGCATTACAGTAACTTACAGAGACCTCTGCAATGGTATGGAATGGTATCAGGCTCCTGTGAAAGCTGAAGAAATACTGTACAATTTTAACCATGATAGCAGTCCATTCCAACCCACCTCAAAGCTCGAAAACTTCTCATAAAATAGCATTACCATTTCTGCAGACAAACCAGGCAAGTAACTTAGATAAACATTTTCACTGGCACAAAAACATTTTCAGCAAATAACTACATGTTCCTCAAAACAGTTTGTTCATTAGAAGGCAGAAAAATTGGAGTCTTTTTCTCTTGAAGAAACACTGCATACAACTTGATTTGCAATCCTCTCTAACTCCTGCCTGCGGGGTGGAAGCCCACAGCGCTAAGGAGTCACATCAGATGTCCAGTGTCATGCAGCGTGTGCTTAAATAAACCACGCCTTGGGACAACTGGAAACTACAGAGCGGCCGATGCAGTGAGAAGAAAGCTGAATTATTCTGACTGTAAGGCAGAAATAAGTTAACCTGTCAGAGAGAGTGACTGAAAGAATATTTGACCCCTCCTGGTTTTCTTTGGAGCACCTTCGTTCATCTGATGTCCAGATGCCAACTATGATCATGTCTACTAGTATGAGCAAAATTCACTCTCTCCAGAAACCCTGATACACAGTCTTCTCATTGTTTTACTTATTTTTTAAAAAGTTTTTCTTATAAAACATATCCTAAAAGCAACAGGCAACAAGGCAACTTTCCTTCTGTAAAAGCTGTGGTCAGATACTCTCACAAAAGCGGTGTTCTTTTGCAGCCTCCACATAAGAAAATATATTAATAAAGGGAAACTGAGTAGCATGATGTAATGATTCAGTAATCTCATTTTACTGGCCAGATCATTCATTCGTACTCTGATTACATATTGAAGCTCTTAAACTGCAGAGACACTTCCCAGCTGCTTCTGTTTGCTGTCTTATCTGATTCAAAAGGTGCTCCAAGCCACAGTCCCTTGGGCTCTGGCAGGCAGACCACTTACACAGCTCCTATGGCTGACCAAATTCTGTGCCAGCCCAAAGGGACAGAAAATGGGCAGCAAACGTTGGGTGTGCAACCAGATAAACACAGTCTTGCCTGCAGAGCTGTACAAGGAAGGTGCTGCTGCTGCTGCTGCTGCCTCCTCCTCCTCTCGCTGTTGCCCAGACGTTCATACGCCTTTGCCTTCTCCCTTCCCCACTCCTGCTTTGGCACTATTTTAAATTCTGCACAGGACCGGTTTGACCTAAGCTCAAGTCATCCCAAGTCACCAGAGTCTTTTGCACTTCCCTCCCTGGTCCTCTCGCACGACGCAGAGGCAGAAGAGCTGGTGGCAGCAGGGGAGCGAGCGAAGCGCTGCCTGCGCCAGGTTTCCTACACGCAGGAACACTGGTGATGAACAAAGACCTTCAGATTAAATACTGAGTTATACTGCAGTAGTAAGAAAGGGCTAATTTAGATGAGCTCTCATTTCCTTTTATTATACCACAATTTCCTTTTGCAGGCATACATTGCTTTCTCTCTGGCTTTGCAAAGCCAGCCAGACCTGCACCGGTGAAGAGCTGTCTTATGAACCCTGAACTTTCCGAGGACCACGCAACCTGGAAAGCCAGAATTTTCTCTAGCTGGATCTAACTCTATTTACAAGCTCTGCTTTTTCTTTCCTATGAATTAGATTATAAAGGTTTTGTGGAATGAGTTAAAATTATTTTACCATTTTCTTTACATCAGTTTTATAAGAAAATAGGAGATAATAAAATGCCCAAACTATCTTAGGGAAGAAATTTTAAAAGGATACTACAAAAGAGTTCCCTTTATCAACACGTGAGGCATTAATACTTCATGAAAATCAGACTAAATTGGTGTATCAGACTCTATGTAAAGATCTGAAATCTGCTTTTAGCAAACACCAACTTTTCTTAGGCTTATGTTTAGCTTTGGCAGGCATGGATTCAATAGGGAATACTTCTCAATGATTATGTGCTTGCTATACTATTCTGAATTTGAATTTGTATTTCCTTAAAACTGTTTTCTGTTTCTTAAGTAACAAAGACCAAATACAAATTTCCACAGCAAACTGACCCTTTTTAAAAAGCTGTAGTGCACTCTTATCTTGTAAATCCCTGCCTGGCCTACTGCCTCAGCAACAAACTGCACAAAGCTAAACAAGCTTTACCACCTAATGGGTCATTTTTCAACTTTGCCCACTGAAGGGAAAATGCTATCTGAACTCCTCACATGGGTGCTACTGAAGTTGAAGAACAATTTCCTGACTTAGGTTGGACTCCATCTGACTTAGCTTAGGTGTTTACAATAAAGGCATTCACATTTTGGGGTTAGATATTTGATATTCATCTGATAAAATACAAGTGGCTATTTTAGTATGAGAAGTATCACCTTCTTGAGCTGCCTTTTGCTTTTTTATTGACCATTAACAGGGCCTAGGAGAAAGAGATCACATTCAGTAGTCTTCCAGGTGTCAAATACTAAACAAAATGGATTCCACTCATGGACCTTAATGTTCTCTGCAAGCTGTAGAGCAAGCCCACACAGTGGAACATTTCTTCTTTGTTTCACCAAGATTTCAGCTTTTTTACACTGGAATTTAGGGTGTTATAATGCACAAGAGTAAAAAAATGTCTCAAGGGGCTCCCTTACTATTGCTATACACAGCAAAAAAAAGTTATTTGGGAAATTTCAGGAGCACTCAGCTTGCATTTCATTTTTACCTATTTTGCACGATGTCCATCTATGGATAGACTACTTCAGGAAACCTCATTTTTCTCAGGATTTTGGTAACATAAGAGGAAAAGCATAACTTCTGTGGAGTTTGGGTTTTAAGTTCTCTATAACCTCTTATGCAATACCTGATATATTTGATTTTTACAATCCACATCGGCTTGTTTGAAGTAATTTCTTGAAAACATTCTGGTATCATCACTAAGCTTTCAGATTTTGAAATCATACAAAGCAAACCAAGAAATATTTTATACCCCATGAGAGCAAAACAGTTATATGCATATTTACTCAAAAGTACCTATTTAATGTTCTAATGTACACGTGAATCTAAAGCACCTAGCTGAATTGGGAACCACGGACATAAAAACGTAGGAACTGGCCCCAGCAAACCTCTCTGCTATTGAACATAGGCATCAACAGGCTTTGAATTGTTAATAAAACTACAACTGAAAGTATTTTTCTTAGAGCTAGACCAGGATAATGATTATTCGTTATTTTAGAAAAAAGTCTTACGAAAAATCAAGTTCTTGTCCGAAGAAAGTGACAGTGGTACTGTCAACTATAGCAAGAACCATCAGTGCAGGTAGGCATGCAAAAACCTCCCCAGCAGCACTGATAATCTATCATCCCAGCAACACCCCCGATAAAATACTTCTGAGAACAGAGATTAACACATTCACCAGATCAGTGTTACCCTTGGCCTGAGCATGTGACAGCAAAAGCAGTTTTATACATCTACAACCAAAGCATACCAATTATGGTCTGAGTTTAAAATTTCTGGAATGACTAACTGAGGGAAACAAGATAAAACAACTTTGCAGCAACGGAGTTCTTGAAAACGTTAGATTTTTAGTGTGAATAAGATGATTCTAAAGTTGTGATATCATCAAAACAGAACTGTAGCCAAGTCTAAATTTTCCTATTTATTTGCAGTAAACCATACATTTCCTGACCCACCATATGAATGATTACTTCAGTGGTGTTGCTGCCTGTCCAGATCCTATGCAAAATAGACCATTTTCTGTCTGGCTTGATGTCCCAAGCACTTTGCTGCGAAACACAAGACAAATATCAGAGTACACCTCCTTTGCACACATCTCTCTTTCCACCTAGAAATTATACTAAGGCAATACCCGAAAGTTTATGAGTGTTTACCAGGTTGATCGGTACAGTAGCAGGAGCCTTGTTCACGTTGCCACATGTTCAGAAAACCATAGGCAAATGCCCACTCCATAAATATAGATCAGCTCCAAAGTGCACGTGTATAAAGTCTTCCCTTCCCGGGATGCTCGCCTACGCAGTGAGCAGGCTGTGTGCATTTGGATGCAGTAAATCTGATGCGTTTTTGTGTGTGTGTCAGACTTTCTGCCCATGCCCAGATCAACTAAATGGCACACACACAGTTATTGCTATCCCAGATAAAACAGACTCATTCTGCAAAGGACTAGCATATGCTCTTGTATTAATGGCACTTGTATATTTTCAGTTCTCTGAAATGCGACAATGGACCTCAACATAATTTTATGCTGTTTGAAGTTACAGTGTAACTTATGCTGCTTATAACCACTGAGGATCTCATCTTTTCCATCCAGGAAGGGAAAGAAAGGACCACGGAGTATCTTCTCTAGGAGCTCCATACAGTACCCTTTGCAGTCTGGTTCTGGTGGTAACATCTTCTGCAGAGCTGGTGAAGGCACAAGGCAAAATCTCTCCTTAAAGATTCAGCTCCAAAATATGCATTTTCTAACTTTAACTACATTCATCTGCACTAAATATCAGATAAAGAAAATAAATGGAAACACTGTGAATTTGCCTAAGACACATGCTGTGCAAGGAAGCTTGTGAATTAATAGGAACAAGCAGGAAACTGTTTATTCCACAAGAGAAAGTTTTTTTTAACAAAATAAAAAAGAATAAACAATTTGGAATATGCCCTATCTTCAGTGTTGTTTCCCCTCATGAGAGACTGACATTCTATTAAAATAAATAGTATCTACAGATTACCTACAGGAAAAATACATTCTACGGTGTTTGAATTTTTAATAAGGATGTTAAAAGAAAGGAGATGTAAGCAATCTTGTAACCTTACTGAAGAAAAAGAAGGTGCACTCAACTTTCAACTCAGCCACTCCTGGATTTTGGAGGAAACTGAAAAACACAACTTGAGTAAATTGACTAGTATCAGTTATCATATCACTTTTATCTGCAGTATTCAAAGCCTACCAGTATTAAGTGCTGAAGTATATGTCCCATGTTTGAAAATTAAGTACGCAAGTTCTGGACATATAAAATACATTTGACAGTGGAAGATAAGTGTCACTGACTGCTCCAAAAATAAAACTGAAAAGATTTATTAGTGAAAGCTAATATTCAGAATGTAGGCAAAATGGCTGTATTTATTTCAGTGGATTTGCACTCTTTTATGCAAGAAAGGTGCTTACTGATACTGAACTTCAAGTTAGTAAAGTCAAAGATTAAGTCTTTCAGGTTTTTCGACGACTGAATCCTTTCCCACCCTTTTAAAACACCTTCTTTAGCAATTGGTGTATGCCTTTCCTTAGCACTTGAGCGTGACTACCTTTGAATCATCAGATTCAGTTAGTGGCACCATGTTACCTAAAGAGAAATGCTAAATCAGATAAAGAGGATAAGAGGGAGCACAAAGTGGTTTAGCATGAAAAAGTATTAGATGCATTTATTATAAAATAGCTCCTTCTTTTTGGAAGTAAGGCAGTGTCTGTCCTACAAGTATCTGAAGACTACTAAAGCCTTTTTTGGGAAAAGAGGTATTTTAACATGCAATGCAAAAAAAACCCCAAACCAAAATTCCAACTTTAAATGTTAGGATTAAATCAGGAAGAAGCACATTTATGCATATTTCCAGAAAAAGCACCCTGTGCTCAGCCATAGAATAATCTGGCAAGAGAAGAAACACAAATCTCATTTTCTGGGGGTTTTAAAATAGAAGTCAGTATATTTCAATAACACAGTAATAATACAGTAATTCCCTACTGAAATACAGGGAATGATCTTGTGTTTCCAGGAGAGAAGCGTAATAGATCCTCCTATCCTTGCAGCCACAGTAATGCTATTGTGTACGATGGGACCGTCGGCTTCTACCGATGCTGTTTGAGCAAGGTAGGAATACCAGAGATTCATGCAAGTCATACTCGTCTCCCCTTTACACTCCTTCCAGTGATACCGATGCCCAAAATGACAGTGTTTACTGCTTCCTTCTGTGCCAGACCCACTTGGGGATGTCTTAACGCACTACTTTTGTCAAGAACAAGAGAAAAGGAACTTTATTTACAGCCTTGGTCTGGCTTGCACATCAACACAGCAGAAGGCAGAGCACAATGCTCTCATCATGGTAGGTAATGGCCTACCCTAACGTTTGTATCAGGAGCTAAACATGCCATTTTACAATCCTTTTATTAAACAACGCAATTATTATTGCACAGATGGCCTAGATACAGTCTCCCATTACTGTATGATACGCGAGGAGGTCAGATGAGTGATCAAGACTGTTACTTGTCTTTTAATCTCCTGTCAGCCATCCCAAAATTGCAATACATGAACTAACAGCTCCATTAAATGTCATCTGTATGCCTCAGTTATCACAGAAGATAATAAATGATATGGTAACCATTCGACAATCTACTTGACGAAAACACCAAGCTTTTAACAGTTTCAATAGTTGAGATTAATGTGACAAATTTTAGTATTTCTGAAAAGCAGCTTTGTTCAAGACCATAATCTTAGTGTTATCTGCAGGCCACAGAAGCAGCAAAGGCTGGTAAAATGTTATCTATTCAATTTCTTCTTTCCCCGTCAGTCCAAAGTGTTTTGGTATAAAGAACATGCAGTTCAATGTACTTTTTCCATAATTACAAAATGAAAACCATCTGACTTTATGCTAGGTAATCTTGCAGCAAACACTTTTACCTACTCTACTTATTTATTTATACAGAAGTTGATAGCTGAAAAGGGTTGCACTGGTCCTCTTGTGATGCTTTGGAGCGCAGGAACAAAAGTGTGCACTGCTGCCCTACAAAACAGAAGTGAGAACTTGTTTGTTGGACTCATCGCGCGTGGTCAGGCAGAGCAGATGTGCCGAGCACTGAGGTCCCCAACCCAGCAGGACATTCCCTGTGCTTGGGATGCAGAACCAAGAAGAAACGAAGCTTGCAGGTACGCCGAGATAGGACTGCTGGAGCCCTTGGCTGCAACAACTTGCTTGCTGAATTTGGCCACAGTGCTAAACTTTCAGCTTGCGCTATGGTTTCTAGTAACGTTTTCCTAAGTTATCTCTCCAGAAGTATTTGAGACCACCCACTGCCACAAAAATTACTCTGTTGATTGCTGTCAGTACTGCTAACAGCCTTGTTTCATCATCCGATTTTAAATCTTTCAAAATATCCTCTGAGGTGATGAAAATCACATGGAAGAACAATTTTAAAAATACTATCTGAATACACAGGTAGGTGTTTTCCCAGAATCAATTTATTTCCAAACTGCTTGGAACTGCTTCCAGACCTGATACACATGCCCAGTTTTGCCAGAAATAAGTGGATGCTTCCAGTATCACATAGAAGGAAAACAAATGAGCGCGAAAGGCTTCGGAAATGGACAGAACCATTTTCCCATTACAAATGGGTTTTTCGAACCTTTTTAATGTCTCCTGTCAAGCCGTCACAGAATTATGATTATAAATCCCTTGTCCCTCACCTTTCTCCCTGCCACGGACACATCACCATCTCACACACATAGAGATGTATCGTTCAGCCAGTCTCCACTGATTACTCTCCAAGGTTAATCTTTGAAAAGCTAGTAGATCCCGCTGTATTCAACATTTGGTTTTTTCAACATACATTTTTGACACAAAAGAAATGTTATTTTTGTAAAAACGTGAAATCGTTGAGGTATTATGGAAAACACAAAAGGACCTTAAGCGGCTAAAACATCCTGTGAAGAAAGAGAGGCGAAATTCAATTTGGAAAATGCAGAGAAAAATAGAATGCCTGGTAAAAAATAACCTGACGGAAGCGTTCAACAACACAGTGCCGACACTTTCTACTTAACCAGCACCTCTCATGGAAGGAGCTAATGTGCTTTAACAGATGTTGGGAATAATTCTTCCATCCTACAGCTGAGGTAGCCAAGGTCTCAAAATGTCACGTGACTTGCTTAAGATAAAACAAAGAGTGAAGAAAAATGCAGGTAGTGGAAGAAATACAGGCTGGCTGTGGTGTTACATGCCTGGTCGCAGGATGAAGGTCAAGGTCAGAGGAAGGCCAGAGACTACTTTAGTTGTGGTGGGATTCTCCCACCTACGCCTTTCAAAACAGTTCCTGATCGTAATCAACCAGCTATTTTGTTTTCTTTGGCATTTCTCTTCGCTGGCTTTGGGTCAGCTTGTGATGGACTCTGTTCCCATGCAAGGGAAAAAAAGAAAAAAGGGGATTCTCTTTATAGACTCACCCCTTTTCTTTTTTCTGGGCTTTTTTCTGCCATGGCTTCTGAACACCACTCCATTTAAAGAGAATCTACGTAGGAGTAAATGTTATGTATATAAAAGACCTTCAGTGAGACAGAGGATAAGCATACACTTAGTATTTTGCTGAGCCAATAATCAGTCCCAGGCTAAAAAGCAACCTGAACATCCTGCGGGATATGTGTTTACTTAGGTTATCACTGTTTAAGGCAAAGCTCCATTTTAGGAAGCGCTAACCCCTGTTGTACGGAGAAAAGAGGTCTTATTTGCTACTTCCCTCAGTTGTTAATAATTATCATAATTCCAAGCAAGTTTCCAATTAGCGTAAGCTAAATGCTCAACCCTTCCCTTCATAGTTTCCTAAATGAGAATCTCTGAGCCTAAATAAACATAATATTTAGTTTCATTTAAATACAGAAGAGATTCAGTGCCTACTTTAAAAAATATTCCTAGAGCTACTATTCAAATAATTCATACCCGATCTTTATCTGGCTGTTACATTCATCTAGAAAAGCTAAGTGTTTAAAAAAAGAAAAAGATCTCTATTTCATGGGTTCTTGTTTGAATTTTTTTTAATAAACTGTCACAGACAGAATGTGGAGAGCTTTTAAACTGCTTATATAACTCTCAGAAAGATCCATTCCCTCCTTAGTCATCAGTAACACTATTAAGCAAGCAGCTGCAATCCACACACCCTTTTTTGCTTTTATCATGAAAACAGAATGAAATTTATCAGTTATCAAATACAATGCCTTCTCTGTATGAATAAATTATCTTGTGGTTATAACTTACAAAATGTTCCCATCTCTATTCATACCAAATGCATCAAGTCACTTGGATGACAGAACGCTACAAAAATTATCTGAACTGTCAGGAAGCTGCAATGACTTATTGTATAAAAATTATTCCAATTTTCACCAACTCAAAACAGTAGCAAAGAAGGAAAAAAGAGAAGTCTTTCCAGAATAGTGGTCGTATATAGTTCAGAGTGAATCATCATTGAAGAAATCATGTTTGTTCTTTCTAAGGAATTAAGGATTTACATTTTAATGACACTTGACAGGGAAGTCATGATCCCTTCTTTCAAACAAATCTCCCCCCAAAAGCACTGTATGAAATTTTGAAAGTATCAATAACTTTATTTTAACACAAATGAATTTACATTAGCACATATCTTGTTATGTTTCCCACTCAGATAATGTCATCCACCATGAAATGATGCAAAGTCTGAATCATTAAGTCACACCTGATTTTTAAAATATCTTTGCTTGACTCTGACAAACTGCACTGCAGCTGAAAGGATCTCCGTGGATGAGCGAGATGTATACAGAGCTTACTGACAGAGCTGGAAACTAGAAGAGGTCTTTAACCTGCTTTTTATGATTCTGCAGTTGGTATCTGGTCAAAGTGTGTTTGATAAATATTTGCATAACCGTAAAGAATGTCTCAATCTATTAAAAAAATTTAAACCCATTCTCTTCTGTCCATTTTAGTGATTATAAAGCTAGTTCAAGGTTTAGGTTTTCACAGTAAAGCCTAAGTCTTTTCAAAAAGATTTTTCATAAAATAAAATTGTAGCTTCTTAAATCAGTGAAAGAAGGTTAAAAATAAACTTTTTTTTTTCCTGGAGACAGCAACTTCTCCCTCAACTGCAAAAACTTCAAGCAGTTTTCACTTGAGCTGAGTCAACACAGATTGAGCTGAAGCATCTGGTCCTATGAAAGCTGCCGTAAGAGTTTGCAGAATTTTAAATCCTATTTCAGGAGCATCGTGGTGACACTGTAATTATCACAATGCACTACTAAATAGGCTCAAGCTCCATTTTAAACACACAGAGCTTGTGCTCCTGCATAGCCCAGAAACAGTAAGCCAGGCCTGGCTGGTGGCCTGACTAGTCCAATAATGTCTCCTACAGCAGCATCCCTGGATCTCTTCAGAGGAAGACAAAAGAAATCCTGAAATAGGCAATTATTAAATGACTCTTTCTGGGGGAAAAAAATCTTCCTAATCCCCCAGTAATAATTAAACTTTGGGTTATGCCTCAAAGTGTTGAGATACTGAATTTCCCAGAGTCCCAGAGGTGGATCCTCAGCACGTAGGCTGGTGTCACAGCACTGAAGGCAACGCAATGGCCATGGCTGGGGCACCAGCCCAGTTACTGGTGTTTCTTTTTAATCCCTGCTGTATTTCTGAATGCTTTATACTCCATATAAACCTTCAGTCATCCTTTTAACCCTAACTCTTTTCTTTACTGATATCCACTAGCATTGTAGGTCTACAGGCGTTTCTTGCACTACAAATATTTAATCTCTTTTTCATCTAGCTGTACTTTAGTCTGCTTGCTCCTGCATCTCTGAGTAATCAGAGCTTTTAATTTACCTTCTTCATCTCTTTGCATTCTTTACCATCCCTCTCCTTCCTAAACAGAGCATTCACAATCTTTCAAATCTTCTTCTCCTTTCAAGACTTCCCTCCTTCTACTATTCCAGTCTGTTTAAAAAATGTTCTTACCATTGACCTTCAGTCATATTTTTAACAGTGGAGAAAAAAACCCGATGTCGGTAGAATAATATATAAATCAACACAGAGCACAGAATCCCCCAGATTGTTCCCAGAAAAAAAAGGCTTTACTGATTGACTTTACATGCGACAAGGTCCCAGGTCCCTCCTCTTTCAGGCTCCAGGTGAGGAAGTTGGCACTGAAAGGGGAGTGCTACCATGGAGGAAGTATGGCACCTTTGCAGTCCTTTGTGTGGGACCAGGTGACTGAAAAGCAAGTTCCAATCTTGTTGCACTCTCTCTACACAAACCACAGGCTGCATTTTACTCATAAATGTTAAAATATAAATACCAGCAAAATGTGTTAAAGTTGGAACAAATGCACCCCAATGCTTTTGACCTTGTGATCCGTGACACACATCACCAGTAATCAAATTATAAGATGTGCTCATTCTGCCTATAATTTCCTAAGTAACATCTTGAAGCAGAGAGCATTATCTTTTTGATGTGCACCTACAACATGACCTTTATCCCCTTCATGTAAGCCCTCAGAATTTTCTAGGGAAGGCAGCAGACAGAAAATAGAGCTGATAGCAGAAGGAACAGTATCTGACCTTTCTGTTGTTATTAATAAACAAACAATATGCTGCCATTTCCTTAGCATAGCATACTGAAGAAAAAGACCTTTCTGTGTCATACATTGCCCTTTCCAAAGCCAGGGTCTTCCTTCCTTCCTTCCTTCCTTCCTCTCTTTTTTCAAGAAAGTGACTTGTATCTGTGTAATTCCACCTTAGTTTATTCCAGGACATGATCAAAAATAGATGTGGCTGTGCTGCTGTTGCACCAATTATTATAAAACTCTTTGATTTACCAAGCACACCTTATTTTTCCTTTTACTCTAACATTTTTCTTAAGTGATGCTCTCCTGAGTAATCATGGAATTAACTTAAGGAGTGTTTCTCCTGCATCAACCTTAACCCTATCTCCTTTGATCAGACATTATCCAAACACAAAATAAGGCTGAAAATCCTTCCAGATGATCCCAGACAACATACAAAATTGTGCCTTACAAAATAACAGACAAAACTATCATGGGTCCAGTCTGCCTGTGTATAGATGGTTCAATTAACAGGAAGGAGGTAAAGTGAGGTATTGTCTGGACTTCTACTTCTGCTGCTCTAGTGTATGGTTTATCCATGAGCAAACAAGAACACATTGCTCTGACAGTGGAAAACCAAAATGAGAAACTCCCTTGAATTCCTGCCATGCATTGAGTTTGCAGATGTAGTACCTCAGAAAAAGAGGCTCTGTGATGCCACACCATCTAAAAGAAGAGTTTTTCCATTAAATGTCTGCATTTCTTTGCTAATATATAGAAGGAGTTCAAACGTTGAACCAGGTTGTCCAGAGAGGTTACTGGCGTCCTTGGAAATACTCAACACTTGACCCTGAGCAACCTCATTTGGTTGGGCCCACACTGAGCAGAAACTGAACCAGATGAACTCCAGAGGTCCCTTCCAACCTAAATAACCCCATGATTCTGTAATACATATCTTAAATGCTTCATTTTGGATGTACTAAAAGGCAAGGTAGGTTTTTGACCAACCCCTCCTCAAGCTTTCTTCCTAGAAATCATCTACATATCATTGATCGACATATAGTGCTTATAGAAGAGAGGGCCTCAGATCAAAGGCACATGATCTATAGATCATTCAAGGCTACTATGGGAATAAAATATTCAAATGCAAGTTTTTTATTTGTCAAACCTACCCCTTGCTCAAGGGAAAATGGGAGACGCATAAATTTACTACAAGCCATAACGACATATGCTCTTGAAAAACCACCCTTTGTTTTCAGATTTTAACAATCACAATCTTTCTTACATTTCAGAACAACAGCTTCTTATTGGCCATATGAGCTTCTTTTGTATTTCCCATTGGAAGTATTTAACTATCTGACCATTTTACATATCAACTTAATATGGCTTGAACTCAAAAAAGCCTTTGTTAAACTGGGACATTTTCTAAGTATGGAGACTGAAAAGATGAGAATCTCTTAAGGGCTGAAAGATTACTTGAAAGAAGGAGAAGTCTGTTATTCATTCATAAATGAGAAAGCAGAAGAAACTAGTCTGTGTTTTAAAAACGTAAGACTAAATAAGGCTAATTCTGAATTGTGAACTTCAAAGAAAAATCTAAAATACAATGTCATGATTCAAATTCCAAGGAATGAAGGCATCAAATGAAGTGACTAGATTTTAATGTGACCAGGCCTGTCTAAATATTCACTGGTGACAGCTAGACAGTATTTACAAAAGCTGTTGCAACATGAGCTTGCATGCGTAACAAAATGCAAATAGTATGAGTCGTCATTAATCACTCTTCATGCAAGTGGCAAGGTCACAGACACAGGCTACATCTATGGCAAACACTATCACTATGGAGCTTTAAAAAAGCGGAGTGAGGAGGCTTTTAGTCAAGCAAATACCACCCCCTAAATCTGTCTATAACAAGGACTGATTTTCTCCTCTGTGTTTCTCATCAGAGCGAACATTAGTGGGAAGAAATTACAGAACTGTGCAGATGCTTCCTCCCTGCCAAAATGAAGGCATTTAGGGGAGAAGAAAATAGAAGTTGCCTACTAAGACGTTTGTTTCCTTCTAGCAGTTGGGTAAAAGTAGGAAAAAAAAAATTATATAACAGAGAATCTACCAAAAAAGTACAGGTATATCCTCTGTCTGATACTCTAATGAATTAAAGACCTTTAAAAAAAAGTGCATGTGTGTACATATCTCTGTTACCGCAAGCTTAATGTTGTGTTTTTAACTGGATGTAATAACATACTCAAAACTGATTTTAATGATTAAGACAAAAAACTTCCTGGATATGAGTGTTGTAGACTAAAGTGATGAATATGTTCATTTACCCAGCTGATAAACATGAAAGGAGCCTAGATGGGCTTGTTTTCCCTAGAAATGGCTGTGGAAAAATGGTTACCATCTGACAAGTCCTTTATCAACGTTCTGTGATATGCCATCTCAAAGATCCCTTACTAAGTAAGGATATATTCTAAGAGGTGAGGTCAGAAGAAATGTGACAGACTGTCAAAGAGCTTATAGGAAAATGTTACTTTAAAAACCCTGTAGCATGTAAGATACATCAAACAGGATGAAAGGCAACAAATGTGCTTAATTTAATAAAGTATGCTTCTTTCAGGCCAAAAAACCTACTTTGACATCTAGGCTGGCTTTTCAGTTATGTGGGGAAGACATATCAGCCAAAAATACAGGAGTTCATCAGTTGCTGGGGGAAAAAAAGAAAAACCATAAGGAACCATCAAATCACTTAGAATGTTCTTAAAAATTCCCTCCTAGCTTCTTAATTCGAAACTCTAATTTGAGGCAAAAACTTGGATTTAAATAAAGCATATTAGGTTTGTTTTATGGGCTTTGTGTGGATCATCTCCTGAGAGCTCTGCGTTCCCAAAGCAGAGTGTAGGGTAAGCACTGACGTTAGTGATGTCCTAAAGGACTAGGGGAATGACAGAAAGGGAGGCAGGCTACAGGTAGAGTAAACAAGAGTGAAATGCCTATGGTACTAGCATCAACTCCTTACTGTAAATAACTTTAGAACTACAGCAAAGCATCAATTTTTATGGCAGGGTAGCGTCCTAGCAAAAAAAATATTACCTAGGGAGGAGTTATTCACAGCATTAGCTATAAAGACAGCATGAAGACACTTTGCCTAGTATGGACAAAGATAAAGCAATCCCTTGCCTGTGCCCTAAGCAGTGTCTGGTAACTCAAGGAGAATTCCAATTTAGAAGAGCTACTAAACCAAATAACTTGGTTTTAACTTAAGCGTGTTTTCCAGAAAGGTACCCTGTCTAGATTTGAAGACATAAGGAGACAGAGAATGTAGTTCTTAATAATTTGTTCCATCTATCTGTCACTTTCACCATTAAAAAATTGATGCCTAGTTTCTAACTCGACTTTGTCCACTTTCAGCTACCAGACATTAGTTTCTATTATGTCTTCCCTAGCTAAAGTAAAGAATGACTTGATTTCTGACTTTTTCTTTTAACTCTTGTAGACTGTAATCAAGGCACATTACAAAAGCCTGAGCTCCCCAAGTCCCTTTCTAAAAGGTATTTCCTCCAACCTTAAAATCCTTTTTTTGTGGCTTTCCCCTGCATCTTCTCCTTTTGCCCAAGTCTCTTGAGAAAAACAGTGGCACCAGAACTGCACACACTGTACTATGTATTAGCAATCCAAACAATGCTGGTTTACTCACAATATTTATACTAACTATACTGAGGTGCTGGAGCGTGTCCAACCAAGCTGGTGAGGGGCCTGGAGCACAAGTTCTGTGAGGAGCGGCTGAGGGAGCTGGGGCTGGTTAGTCTGGAGAAGAGGAGGCTGAGGGGAGACCTCATAACTCTCT
>JAOBAS010000008.1:2940790-2967481 GCA_025311575.1 Elanoides forficatus | reverse complement strand
AGGTGGGTGCTGGTCTCTTCTGTCGGGTGGCTGGAGATAGGACGAGAGGAAATGGCCTCAAGTTGAGGCAAGGGAGAGTTAGATTGGATATTAGGAAAAATTTCTTCCCCAAAAGGGTTGTGAAGCACTGGAAGAGGCTGCCCAGGGAAGTGGTTGAGTCACCATCGCTGGAGGTATTTAAAAGATGTGTAGAAGTGGCACTTAGGGACATGGTTTAGTGGTGGACTTGGCAGTGCCAGGTTAACGGTTGGACTCAATGGTCTTAAAGGTCTTTTCCAACCTAAATGATTCTGTGATTCTATGACAATTTACTTTGTTCCAGAGACAATATTCTCCAGCTCAGACATTGCTTCCTACCTTTTTCCAAAACTTTAATGATTTATTATTTGTTGTGTGAAACTGAGCATGTGCCATCCAAATTCAGTGTCCCTTTCCTCACATTACACACAACTCTGTATCTGCATAGGGACAGGGAGAAATCATAATGTGTACTGAATGTATGACAGCAGAACATCTGACGTAAAATCTGAAAAGTAACACACTGTGAGACAGCAGGGGTTTTATTCAAATCGTTGCAGCATCCATAATAAAAAAAGATAAATGTCTGCAAGAAACAGGAGAATCTGAGAAACAAAACTAGATGATTTAGTCTGCCTGGTAATGATACAAGACATCACAGAAACACAGAAAATTACTATAAGTGAAGATAAATATAAATCCTGACCCTAAAACACACAGGAAAGACAGAGTTTTTGTAGTGGAGGGAAGCAGCATTATATCTGAAAAACATGGTAAGAAGTCAGTGAAGAGTATGAATGTATAGAAATCTTGAGTTATGAATATATAACATAGTACTGGTACTTCAAAAGCCAGTGGACCAAGAAAAGGAAGTCAGTTGCACAAACTTAAGGGATATAAAAGAAACAGCTCCAAATGTCAAGTGATTATAAGGTATTTCAGCTCCACATGCAAAATATGTCACATGCACTTAATCCCTAAAATTATGGTTTCTTTCACAGTATGCAGGACTCAAAGCTATTCTCAGGTTTCTCCTTTAAAACATGCTGGAATCGGTTTAAGAAGTAACTACAGCCAAGCCACTAATTAACAGTGACACAATACAATTAAGTTCAAGTTCCTCCATGGAGTAATCATAGCATAAAATAACATTGCCACCTGAATATTCTGAGAGGGGTATTTTTTTTAAAGAAAAGCAAAGAAGCTAATCAAAAAGACACAGAAGAAGAGAGTAAGCACACTGAACGTTTTAACCACGGCATGAAGAAAACTCAGGATTTTTAAACAGGTTAGGTGGTAAAATACCAATACTTATATCTTTAAATAGCACAGAAGGAGGAAGAAAAGTGAAAGAATGGGGAAGGGGCGAGTAGTTCTATGTGTCAGAGAATAGGAACTTAATTTTAGGCAAGTCAATAGGAAGAAATGATAGCAAGTGAAATGCTTTGTGGGAGAAGACCACGGACACCCTGCAGAAGAGTTCAGTGAAGACTTCTGCTCACCGTGCAAATCAATAAAACAAACAATGCTGGGATGTATAAGGTACTGAACAGAAAATAATATTGGCATGATTATAAGTCTGGTACATGAATCAGTACAGCCTTAACTGGAACACTGTGTTTAGTTCTCTGAAAGCAAAGGGGAGCAACACAGAGTGCAGAAAGCTCCCCACACACCAAGCCTCTAGAGCCATAGAAAGACCAGTAGATACAGAGAATAAAGATATTAAGGCTTAAATGGGAGAGAGTTCAGTGAAGTAGGAAAAAAAAAACTTAGGAAAAAAAAAATAAGAAAAAGGAAGAGGGTACATGAGAAGGTAAATCTTACAACCACTTTCATGTTCATAGTGATAAGGGGGTGATTAACTAGACTGAATAGTCACGAAACTGAAAGAAAGTTTTGAATGAAATGTTGAACAAATCCATAGAGTTTGCTCTTCTGTTGTAGAGGCAGGAATTTACAGTTCACAAAGATCAAGCACTTTTTACAGATCACTCTTTCATCGTGCACATAAAGTTTTAGAAAGAGTTTTGAAGAAGTTTATGTAGAAGCCTTTCCTAGCTCAAGGGACAAAGCCAGAAATGCTTTTTTGATAACTAACAAATGGAAGACATACTTGAACATCCTGGGCCAACTGGATCTTAATGGTGAATGACAGATAATATCATTAGCAATGGGTAACGAAGGGCCTTGAGAGGGAAGATAAGGGGTGCCAGTGAGAGATGGAGAGTCCAGGAATATGGTCAAAGAGCTTAGAAAAATAACTTTTTTTCAGAAAAATAACTGAGACTCCAGCTAGAAATCTAATTAATGTTCAGAGAAAACAACCCATGGTGCCACAAACCGTGGTCATAAAACAGTCTTTAGTGGGAGAGTGTGGCGCGTTAAAGCCCTGCTCAGCCTCCATGGCCCAGCCCTTTGTGGCAGCCCCTCACAGTGCTGAACGTGGACTGAAATGGTTCAGTAGGTTAGTACTATTCTGCCTCAATTCTTTAAAGGGGATCTCTTGAGAAATAGTCACTTTAGATAATGAGGTCTGATGAAATGGCCTACTTGATCATTACAGAACATTTTTCTCTATACTTCTTCTGATGGATTGAATGGAAACAGTATATTTCCTTATTAGTGACCCTCCTCCTCTTTGTCTTCCAAAGCTGCCTTTTTTTCATAAGGAAACAGTCTGACTTTAAGAATGAGGCAGGTAACTATTGACTGGTCCTCATATCGAGTCATACAGTCACTGCAGATGGACTAGAACAAGATTATCATGACAAAACATGCTTCTTGGTCAAGTCTGGATCAGCATTTCCCGTCTCCTACAATCCAGGTGAAATTCACCCAGTTTACCATAGGAAGATAATGTTAGACACCCAGGTCTGAGCAAATCAGCCTGAGCAATCTGTATTCCATGGAAAGAAACTAGCATTTCCAAAGAGTGATCCAGCTCAGCCCAAACAACATGTCTAAAAATGGGCAGATGAAGCACTTTCTGGAATCACCTATTTCTCTCTGTCAGCTATAAAATGAAATTAGGATTACCAGATCAGATTTAGAGGTTTAATTCGATGGCATCAATAGCAAGATAATAGGCAAAACCTCCTTCTCATCTCTGTACGTCTACTCAGAATACTCTAACATACGCTTAACCTTCTTTCCCTCCAGCTTTTTAAGGCTTGTTACTCTGGGTACATGCTAATTGTCCTAAAATTGGTCCAAGCTCAACAAGGGAGTGGGAAAGAGAACACACTGAACATCCATCTGCTTACCCCTTGCGGATCTTTGTAGGATGTCCTGACTCTGAATAAAATTCTTGGCTCCAAAACCTTTGCAATTTCCCAAAACAAATATCAAGACTTAGATCCTACTTTCTTATGCCCACACCCTGATGTGCATTTTTCCTAAGGAAATGTATACTGCATTTATTTATTCTTTTCTTTGTGATCCGACGATACACAAAGAGGTCTCATTTCAGTTACTTTCAGGTCAGCTTCTACAAAATATTTTTTTAAACTTTCTACAGCTTTCTGAAAGACAACTCATTTGCATCTCTCCACTTGGCATTCGAGCTGTGTATGTCCTCAGATGAGTCAGCTCATTTCTCAACTTGAGGCCTGAGCTCCACCACATTTTTGGAGGTGCAGAGTAAGACACCACAACTCTGAATCACAGATCCACCTCAGAAAAACCTGTGCTGCTGGTGTACCAGCCCATCTCCCATGAAAGGCCAGTGCTGCAGTTCAGTTAGCAAAATTAGACTGGATGTTAAGAAGCATTTCTTTACCAAGAGGCTGGCCAAACACTGGAACAGGCTCCCTAGAGAGGTGGTCAATGCCCCAAAGCCGGTCAGTGTTTAAGAGGCATTTGGACAATGCCCTTACAACATGCTTTAACTTTTGGTCAGCCCTGAAGTGGTCAGGCAGTTGGACTAGATGATTGTTGTAGGTCCCTTCCACGTGAAAATATTCTATTCTATTCTATTCTATTCTATTCTATTCTATTCTATTCAAAATGGCCCTTCACTTTGCCAGTATGAATTACATTTCCACATTTCCACTTCTAAGGCATTTACTCCGATTATTCTCAGGACTTCCTGCAGAATGATTTTACTACCAGACATCAAGTCAGAACAGATACAACCCAACTTACTCTCCCCCTCCCCTGTCCCCACAAAAAAAGGAAGAAAAGCCTCGGTGTGGTGACAAACTACAAAACATTGCAGTGGAAGCAGAACAAGCTGAATGGCCACAAGGCCGACGCGCAGTGCCGTGCTGGCAGCTCAGCCTAAGTCCTGTTGTGGAAAGGCCAGCATCCTCATATCATTCCCTCATTATTTTACAGCTTGAACCAGGAAATCCTCCTTACTACAGGGAAAATCCTTCTCTCTCCTCTGTGTTTGTCACGCACCTCCTGAAGCGACGCGAGAAAAGGAAGGAAGAAGATCTGGATAAGCCTTGTAAGTAATTCACAACCTTTCAGATGGCTACCAGGAGCCAGGAAAGTTTGGGGCAGATGGGGGTCAGACAGCTATGGGAATTCTTCTGCTTTCCTGCACCAGCGTGACACAGCTCCATGCAGCCAAGACAGAGAAAGGGCAGATTTTCTTCAGGTGTCTCTACAGACCTAGAGACTAGCCATCACCAGGCAGTCAACGGCTGGCTGCTGGTAAGATGATGAAGGGTGCAAAGCTGAGCTTGCAAATGTACCATGCTCAGCTACGTAAATGCCTCAAACTCCTGTCCTCGCTTCCAGAAGACTGCTGTATTGCTTGGCCTGCTCTATCTCTAGTGGCCTTTGCTTTTCACCAGTTAACAGCTGTTTTCTCCTCATCCCCCTGTCCAAAAGCAAAACTTAGAAAATACCATTAAAAAATATTTTTCTTATTTTCATTTCAGCACAGCTGTAACGTCTTTGCTGAATGAACAACCACTGGGTGTTTCTTTTGCTTACAGGTGTGCGCTAGAAGAATCAGCTAGTCAACTACTTATTTTTAACTTTAGGTTCATTTTTAAACTAATTTCAGTTTTTAACATTAAGAACAGACTTCCCTGCACAACCACTGAACTCCGAACTAATTTATGAATACATAGTATATTTTGGTTTTGGAGAAAAACAGCTTCCTTGATTTATTACTTATAGAAACTCCTGGTGAAACAGTATTAGTCTAAGCAAGGGGCAGCAGCCATGATTTGGCACTGTTTGCTTTTAACAGTTCTCAGTATCTGTAGATAATGATAATGCTGACAACCAACAATCTTCTCCTAATGAAAGAAAAGGTTTCATCCCACCAGGATTGAAAGTGGGATGTGGGAGTTGATCCCTGCAGAGAAAGAATTATAGGCATCAGACAGTCCTTGAGACAATGCCTGGAGTGGCCATGCCAGACTTTAATGTCCTGTTTCATTTATTTATCTTTTAAGGAACTGAGATTCTGCTATGGGATTTCTATGGCAATTGTGTGGGAAGAGCATCTCCTCACATAACTTACATTTGATTTAAAAAAAAATTAAAAGCCTCTCTCCCCTTCCTTTTCAGATAAGTGCAGTGGAAAATCATCAAGAATGTGGCAAATTATTTTCTCTTCTTATGATTAAATTCAGGCTTCATTACAAAATCTGCCTAAGGGCAAATTTTTTTATTGCTTACAGAACCAAACTTTTAATTGCTTTCAATAAACTTTATGAATTGCACCCTTCTAGCACTGAAACGGTTAATCCTATGTAATATTATATCAATTTCTATATCCTATTACAAATGTTAGAAAATGCCCATAATTGCAATTTTATTTTATTGCTTACACCTCTGAAAAACAAAAAATAATGGGGAAGCAAGATGATACTCAATACACGTATCAGTTCCCAGCGATTAAAAACTTTAATAGCTGAGTCTTGTTTCTAGCTATTCCCATTTAAACCAACAGAAGCAAAAGCATAGGCTAAGAATTCATGAGAAACCAAAGGTTTTGTAGTCAGATAAAATAAGATTGGTCTCTACTGGGTCTTAGTATGAACCTTCATTCCCCTGACAGAACATGAGAAAACCTAGGTGGGGAGCAGAACCCAGCTATGCATAAATGGACTGAAAAAAAAATTTGGAACTTTATTTCAAAAAGTGCTGAAATTATAAAAGATGTTTGTATGAAACAAACAAAGACATCTCAGTGCATTCAGTCATTCATTTCTTGACTATGAAGTTGCTTACACAGTCAGATTGATGGCATTTTTTTGGAATAAACGTCTCCACCACTACTACACTAAACAAATTATTCAAAATACAGTTTTACTGGAAACAACCTCATGAATTTTTGTACTAACGGACAATGTGCTAATTCAGGACCAACAAAGATATTTTTTTTTCTGGAAAATCCTTTCCTATTGACAGCTGCCTTTTCTATCATCCACTTAGCTCCCATCCCCTACGTTATCCCATTTTGAAAGACACATGGAAGCAGTCACTGCATTTTAACATGACACATCTTCCTTTTGAAACCTATAAAGCACACAATACACAGCACAATAAATCTACTAAAACACTTCTTTTGATAACCTTTTCTGGAATTAACCATTCCTAGTACACTTACTCATCTCTGACAAGATAAGAATAACTTCCAGTGATGTAAGGACAGAGCCATAGATAACAGGAAAGAACAGGAGATCTCTTCTTCTCTCAAACTACTTGTATATGCATTTAAATACATGTGCATGTCTGTGCACTATACACAGTCAGTCACTGCTGTCACACACTAGAAACTACTCTCAAAGGTGTCTTTAATTTTGCAAATAACAAACAGTTGTGAAGCTTAAGCTCCAGAGAGAGTACTAATGAGCCTCCATATTAAAAGTCCTGCTTTGTGGCTATCTGACATCATAATTTGATCTTTAAAATGTTTACTTGGCCTGAAAATTGCTAGATACAGAAAACAGAAAGCATATTCTCTCAAAACCTGGAGAATATTTAAACTTAAGTGTTACAAAGAAATTACTTAAATTTGCAGTGCTAATCAGAAGAACATAATATTAAATCTTGTATGTAATGTTTGTCTCTTGGTAAATGCAAGGCATTTTGCTGTTATCCCTTCAAACTTACCAGATTTTAATCTTTCTGAAAAGTCAAGCATTACTTATAATTAATCAAGATTAATAACGATATGCAGTGTGGCCAGTTTTTTCGGTGAGTTTTTAACCCAAATGGCCACTGACAGCTACCAGGATTTTTCTGATGGTGACTTCAGCAGGTAAGGACTCTGCAGTGTATCCCACGTGTGATCGTGCTCCATCGACTGACTAGCTCCATCTCAGGAAGAATTTCGGTCTCTGTTTCCGCAGGGTAACCGAGGCACCTCCTCTTTAACGTGCCAGCAAGGTCCTGCTGTTCTGAAACTCATGGCCAAGACCTCTGGTTTCAACTCTTTGATTGTGCAGAGGTAGTACAGAGTGGGGAAAGCAGCTAATAGTTAAAATTTCAAAAGAAGTACTGCTGTCAGGCTGGGTTTTTTTCATCCCTTCCTTGTTCACCATTATAACCTAAAAATATCACATCTTCAGTATTTCATAATTTGGGGATTTAAGTCCCACTAATCAGTAAAATGTGTTCCTATAAACATGAATATCTTTTGATATCAAATGCTCAGAAATAATACCTTCCTAAATTGTTTTTCAAGTGACTAACATTTGTGATTCTCTGTCAATCTCATGAAATCATGCTATCTCACAATACTCAAAACCGTCATTGTCACTTTCCAGGAGCCAAGGAGTCTTGGTTATTTTTCTAATCAAGGTTCAGTATCTAGATGTCACTGTGAGAATTACTTTAAAAATCCACTTTATCAACAGCTGAGATAGAAATTTCTTTTATATTAACACAACCAGCAGGCAGTTTTCAAGGCACAAATTTAAGAAACTGTGAGGATTTCAAACGAGATATGATTTTCTATCAATGAAGCTGATGACAAGAAAATGGAAGGAAAGAAAAACCACAAAGGGGAATACGTTTTACAATTGTCGCTATCAACACATGCTTCAGGCGACCAAAGCAAAATACGAAGGTGATATATTACTTCTGCCTACTGATCTCTTGTCATCAACCTGCCCAAAAATCTGCTACAAGCCTCCATGTGATCTGAGAATACATGGAAACTTACTGAAAGAAGGTATCGTCGGCAAGCTGAGTGTCTTTTCTGCTCTTCTCCTTCCATTTTATGGTGGAATACAGATACTGGGTTCCTGCCATTATTAGCTCTGCCACAAATGTAACTTATTTTGTTCTCAATTTGTGAGACGTCCTATTAATTCCCCTTTAGACACAAAAAAAAAAAAAAAAAAAGCCAAAGGTTTAATTCTACACATGAAGAAACTATTTTAGAAACAGACAACCTTGCTAAGTGTAAAAATATTCAACAATCAGTAGGGGAAAAACAAACAAACAGCAGTAACAGAAAAGGTCATCTCGGCTCTTTTACCTCCATGCAGGAAACTATTCTTACAAAACTGTGCATATGTCACTGCAACAGTATCTGGTGAGATGATAAATATTAATTTGATCTATTTTGACATCAGTAGTTTTACAACAAGAAGTCCTAATTTAAAGGAAAAAATGGATTAAGAGGTCTCAAGAATAGATGCTAAAGTGCAAGGCCGCACAGAAAACAAAAAAATTATCATCAATCAAAACAAATGCTTTACGTACTTATGAAAAAAATTTCTAGGAATGCTTTGCCAAATATTTTTTGTACCCTCAGTAGCCATGTTAAATCCTTCTACTTCTTATCACTCCACAGTCTCTTTAAAAACACCGGTTTCCAAAGTGGAAGTCTTTGAAGCTTGCTAGGAGCGTCAAAGCAGGATGGGTAGGAAAAGAAGCATCCCCTGCAGACAGCCCCCCGGCAGGCACCCCAAGCCCTGGCTGGGCAGTATTTGGACCCGGGACGGTTCCCGGCCATAGCCCTTCTTTCCCTGCTGCCAGACGGTGCTGCTCAGCTGCCCGCAGCTCGGATGTGCAGAGCAGAAGGGCTGGTCCTACCTGCCAAAGGGAGGTCCCCCCAAATAACTGCTTTGTGGAGCATAGCAGAAGGGGTAGTAGAGAACTGAACAGTCCCTGCCCGATCGCATGAGGGAGACCTGCGCGTGCTTGTGTATGTGTTTCTCTGTGTCAGGATGTAGCTCCAAAAATACTTTTTCTCAGAGGCAAGGCCAGTTTAAGAGACTCCTGTTTTGGCTTCAGGTCTCTATGCATCTGCCACAGCTCTCAGATGCATCAGTTTCTGACGCACTTTTTCTGAAAAGTTATTTTAACCCAGATTATTTCCCAGGCTTGGTGTGCAGAACAGATCCACAGACCACTTGTGCCAGTACAAACACAAAGTTGGAGAGCTGAGGTGGGAAGGTGGGACCAGGCAGCCAAGACAAGAGATCTCCTCAGCCGCCTTCATATGTGCAAATAGGTGCTGAAAGCACACAAGTGTGCCCTCTTCAAACTCTTCTAAGTGTTTTTTACTCACACTGTAAGAAAAGAATTAAAAAGAAATGAGGTCAAGCCTACCAGTGACGCACTGCTCATTGCTTCAGCTTCTCACCTTCCAGTAACACCATTAGATCAACAGCTACTGTGCAAAAATAAGTGTAGCCATGTCTATACAATAAAAGAAAAAGGTTAGAACAAGGAGAGAACGAGAGAGCAAAGAGAGGGGGTGAAAAGAAAGAAATCAAAAGATGCAACCTTTGGAAAAAGAAAAGAAATTGAAGCCAAGCATAGGGTTCTTCTTTCAATTTTCTTTCTTTCTACATGCTGTCATGGACATCCTTATCATCATCCTCATAAAAATAAGTATAGTGTGCACAACCACAAAAATATTTTTTAATAAGTATAAGAGATATTACTATAATAAAAAAGTGGTTGCCTTCAATGCTTTCTTTCCTCCACCAGTTGCAGAGTCCTTACGCTTGTACCTTTGCCTTTTTGAATCATTAGACTGATCTTTCCTCCACATCATGCACACAGATTTTCCCGACAATTCTACTCAATGTTCAGCAGAAAATGACTGGGAGGTGAAAAAGAGAGACATGCCGTATTAGGCAAAAAACATCTCTAGAGCAGCACTGGGTGTAGAGCAGACACGATGATTTGTTTGAATGCATCTGTCCTGCCCAGTTGCTAACATGCATAGTACTGGCACTCTGCGTAGAGAGACACCACTGAGCTGATAAGAGCATTTGTACAATTATATCTAAGAAAAACACTGGTGTTTGGCACAGTGAGATTAAATGAATTATGATCAAGTGATTTTACCACTGTGTTTTTATTCATTCTGGGGAAGGATGCTTTAAGGACCACCAGTGTTCACTGTGAGCTCTTCAGGTCAACAATACTTCCATTAATGCTCCTAACAAACCCACAGTCTTATTTTCATCAGCTAATGTGCGATCTGCATGCCAACAGGCAACACTGCAAACCACTGGCAGTCACACAGGAGGAAAATACATCCCCGCAGAAGGTCACTCTTCCTTCAGCTAACGTGTGCCATTCCCTGGCAGCCACCTCCATGCCACAAGTCAGGGGTTTGTCAACCCTGCCTGATTTAGCAGAGGGCATGGGAAGCCCTGGATCTTCCCCTTCCCCCAGCCCAGCTCTACTCACTCAGTAGTCAGCTGGCAGCAGGTACCTGTGGCTCTGAATACTACACCGATTATTTTGTTGCCTCGTGCACCGAGCATAGCATTATTAAGGCTGACAGATATAAAGACACTTCCCTTGCCTTGCACATACGTATCACAGAGGTGGACTGATCATTCAGGGGATCCGTAACTCCACAGCTGCTCTGGTATTCGAGGCAGAGCACAAGGCAGCGATTTACAGAGAGATCGCTAACCCCCTCCCCGGCACAGACACCTCCGAAGAGTGCAATTAGGCAGGACTGGCGCTGCCCTCCTGCATCTCTGCAGACGGACCCACTTCCACTTAACTGCCGACACGTCCTACCATGCTTTAAAGGCTATGAAGGAGAATACGCTTCTGGACAGAGAAGCAGCAATTTACCGTATATCATATGAAGAACTGGCTGAAGGGCAGCTCAGAGGGTTGTAGTGAATGGGGCTGCATCTGGCTGGTGACCGGTCACCAGCGGTGTTCCTCAGGGCTCAGTCCAGGGCCACTTCTGCTCAATATCTTTATCAATGATGTGGATGCAGGAGTTGAATGCACCATTAGCAAGCTTGCTGATGATACCAACTGGGAGGTGGTTTTGGGGACAAGAGGCCTCACAGAGCGATCTAGATCGACTGGAGCATTGGGCAATCATTAATG
This sequence comes from Elanoides forficatus, assembly GCA_025311575.1. Classification (NCBI taxonomy): domain Eukaryota; kingdom Metazoa; phylum Chordata; class Aves; order Accipitriformes; family Accipitridae; genus Elanoides; species Elanoides forficatus. The sequence continues at coordinate 2,956,168 of JAOBAS010000008.1, read as the reverse complement.
GCATGAAATTTAACCAGTCCAAGTGCTGGATTCTGCACCCAGGACAGAGTAATGCCAGGCACAAGCATGAACTGGGAGAGGAGTGGCTGGCGAGCCGCGCTGCAGAAAGGGATCTGGGGGTGCTGGTCAACAGGAGGGTCAATATGAGTCAGCCGTGTGCCCTGGCAGCCAGGAGGGCAAACCCCATCCTGGGGTGCACCACACACAGCACAACCAGCCAGTCAAAAGAAGCAATTATTCCACTGTATTCGGCATCGGTGTGGCCTCACCTTGAGTACTGTGTGCAGTTCTGGACCCCTCAATTTAAGTAGGATGTTGATGTACTCAAATGCGTCCAGAGGAGGGTAACAAAGCTGGTGACAGGGCTGGAAGGAATGTCCCGTGAGGAGCGGCTCAGGACTTGGGGCTTGTCTAGTTTGGAGAAAAGGAGGCTGAGGGGCGACCTCACTGCTCGCTAGAGCTTCCTGAGGAGGGGATGTGGAGAGGGGCTGCTGGTCTCCTCTCCCCATCCAGCGGTAGGATGTGTGGGAACGGTTGAAAGGTGCACCAGGGGAGGTTTAGACTGGACATGAGGAAGCATTTCTTTACCAAGAGGCTGGTCAAACACTGGAACAGGCTTCCTAGAGAGGTGGTCAATGCCCCAAGCCTGTCAGTGTTTAAGAGGCATTTGGACAGTGCCCTTACAACATGCTTTAACTTTTGGTCAGCCCTGAATTGGTCAGGCCGTTGGACTAATAGTGGTTGTAGGTCCCTTCCAACTGAAATATTTGACCCTGTCTATTCTATTCTATAAATTACAGAGGAGAAAGCATGTGATGTATAGTTTGCTTTTCCTACATTCATGTGCCATATGCAGACTCGGTAAAGTATGGCTGTGTGATTAAGCAATCCCAGCTGTTAAACTGATAAAGCAAGGAAAACATCCAAGGATTTCTCTTTTCTTCCTCATGAAAAGGGCAGGAAAACCAGCATAATTTGACATAATTGCTCCATTTGACTGACACTTCATTTTGCTCATCCATATGAAAAACAAAAGGCTACATTAATAGCAACTACAGCAACCAGTTTTTTTCTCCAGGAACTGACTGCCTTGAGCCCTGGGGAAGTTCCCTCACCATCCAGGCATGTGGCAGAACAGCAATGGCACATCTTCCCCCAGCAGGTTTCTAGCTCTCAGCCTTTTCTTTACTTCCCCAGCGGGAAGCACACAGAGAATTTGGCCTCATTTGCAAATACTTCCAGGAGTGCCCACGCTGCGGTTGCCAGAGCGTTTACTCCCAGTTCCAGCACAGCATGTGTAACACAGCTACGGCTGTGCCTGGGGCAGCAATACGCTAGGAACAATTTCGGTGGGAATTAGCGTTTCCCTTGTGAAAAGCACTGGCCCCTGCGGTTTCATTCCATGCTGCGCCATAGTCCAAAGAGGAGAAGAGGTAGTAGCTGTTACACATACACACGTTTTGCTCCCTGCTTCGTGCCCGAGGTAGTGGTCTTGATGATTAATGAGAAATCTGTCTTGGAGTTTAAGGAGATGAGTTTTTCACATAAGGACCTATAAGCAGGCAGCCATTAGAGGGAGCGCAAAAGCGCTCTCCATGGCATCTTACAGGGCAGGTCAAGCCCTAATACATACAACTCCTTACATATGGGCTCGTGTCCCTTTTTTGAACAAACCTAAGCAACAGAAATACTACGACAGCATGCTCCACTGGTTTCCTTTACTTCTTCAAAATGCTTGTCCCGGATGCCTTTCTAATTTTTACTTTCTTGAAGCAGAAATAATCAAAGACTTTGAAGCTACAGACTAATTCTGACACAAAGTAATTATATCATGTCCTTCTCTTAAGCATGCTGATGTAACCACCGATGTGCTGGATAAGCTAATTTCCTCAGCAACAGCAAACCAAGACCAACAGTCAGCAATCACATTAAACAAGTGTACTGTTTGTTGCAGGCTAACTTGCCTTTACCTCCGGCATGCTCTGGCAGCTCTCACTACTCCGTCTGACTCAGTATTTCAAAAGCACTGTTCCCACACCTTCCCACGCGTACTTGGCACAGCCCTTTGACCTGCTTCAGCACTAGAGACCTATGTAGCTAATACTTGGTGAGAGGAGCTTAAGGCAGCTACGGAAAACATTTTTTAGTCTGACTAGTGATTCCCAAGAAGTCCGGACCAACAGATTGCTGTCAAACCTCGACATTTCTCCTGAACCACTAGGTACTGTGCCACTAAGCAATGTGCCTACCACTAGCCAAGGGACACAGTGAGTTATAGGCAGAAGAGAAGTCATGACTCCCAAATGAGAAGGAAAGTAAAAATATTCACCAAATGAGTTCCAGACTGAAATGAAGTAACCCACGGGACTTATTCTAGAAGACCATTACCTCAAATCTTAATTGTGGAACAGGGCAAGTAAATCCAAGTCATGTAATATAAACATTGCAGGAAAGAAAGCATGAGACATATAAATTTATTAACTTGTCAAAAAGAAGAGTCTTACAACTACATTTATGTAAGCTGAAAGATGTAAATAAACTTTAGCAAGAGGTCAGCCTTTTTGTGCTAAGTCTTTCCTAAGCTTCCCTAAAGATGTCACTTCTGGGATGGTGTCCCTTTGTGCCTGCAACTGGGAATTAAACATGAATATGAGTCATTGCCAAAGGAACACTGCTCCAGGGCAAAGCCCATCTTTTATTACCTAATCACTAAAATTAAGCTGCTTTATTATAAATACGGTAAGTTGCTGCAATTATGGCATCACCCTGTTTCCAGGCAGATTCAGTCTAAGCTTAAGCCTGATTTTTGTAGCCTGTGATTCCCTAAATCATGATTTTGTTTAGTAGCCTGTGAGACTTGTGCAGAGAGGAAGTTTATTCCTTCTACCATTTCCTACCTGTGACTTTCATTTGACTTTTCTTCCCTTGATATCTCTTTTTGGTTTGTTCTAGGCGAAACACAAAGGGCAATAACTTTCACAGCATGCTACAAAAGCTCTCCAAAAGTCATTGCTACACCCTCTTTAGCACATTAGAAACTTACTCTGTGTCCTTCTTACCTCTATGTCTTACTCCTTTTTTTTTTTCCTCATTTCAGCCACCGATATGAGAAAGTTTGAGGCTCTGGAGTACTGTTTAAGGCCTGAAGACTCTGCTGTGCTGTATTAGAGCCAGTGGAGGTGTCAGCAAAGACTATCAGCTGTTTGCTTCCACGGGACAGCTTTGTACCACTTTCTGTAGCCTCAAAGACTTCCAGGGATCTGCTGACAACAACTCAAAGACTACTAGATCCAAGTCAATCAGCACGTATCAGTTAGCACCTAGAAAGTCAAGGAGTAAACTTCCTCATTTTTCCCTTGAGCCCAACTCAGAATTACTTATTACCTAAATCCCTCAACTCTCCCTAACTTGTTTGTCCCCAGACAGCGTTACTCGCATTGCCAATCTGCATTCAGCTGCTGAGACTTCCCACTTCAAAACTGTGTCAAGACACTGATGATGTTTTGACAGTGCAGGCTGTAATGTAGATTTGACACAGCTTAGAAAGAGGCAGAAAAAAAAAAAAAGTATTTCAAATACAGGAGCAACCAGTTTTAAAATGTTTCATCAAAAAGAGCCACGCCATCATGGTAACAAACCACCCATAAACATGCTGGCTAGCAGAGTAGATTATTTGAAGGCAGTATCTTCTTGATACAGAAACTCTGCACTACATATTATTATGCACTAAGGCTCAAATTTTTAAAATATGATTGTCTAGAGTCAGCTTCCTAAATCAAATGTAAGTGCCATATTTCCAAAAGTGCTGAATACCAGCAAGTCCTGCTGCAATGCTTTCTACTTCTGTGGCGTGTTGACTTCAGTATGATGAATACTCTGATAAAACCAATCCGTTTATTTAGTTGTCTAAATAAGGGCTGAGCTAGCATACCAAATTTCAGACTGATGAAAATTATTTTCCATCAAAACATGAAATGTCTCTGCAGTGAAAATGCTGACACATTCTTAACAGTAACAGCAAATCAAAATCCTAGAATAGAGCGCACATTTACTTGTTCTCAGAAAAACAGTTAATTTCATTAAACTCATTATGACTGCCATTTGAATCCCCTATTACATGAGTGCTCAATGCAACTTGGCAAGCAGGGTGGGTTTTTAAATGTATGTGTACAGTTCCTGAGCAAATGAGTAGATAATAGACATTTTTTCTAGAAGCAAAACCATGGCCAGAGAGTGCCCTTGGAGCAGTAAAATCACATAGCTTTGTGTGTCCTAGAGAAAAGTCAGGATTTCTGACATTTGCTCAAGCCATCTGCATCTCCAGCTTATGACTGCCAACAGAGGTGTATGGAGCAGAGGAACAGGGAAGCAGAACTGGGCACTGTGAGAGGCAGAGAGTCATGTATTAGTAGACCCACAATCAGCCGGGGCCTATCAAATCTCTACCTCTTTTTTATTTTAAGAAATAAACACAAGATACAAACCCTGTATTTTTACAAAACAAAGTATAGTGTAGAATAAGGTCATATTTTGAGGCATAAGCAATGTAGCATGTTTTTGACTGGGTCCTTAAATTTAATTCATTGCTTTCTAAGCTTACCACTTGATTTTTCTCTTGCTGTTGATGGTGGTTGCTTGGACACTTTCCATATTAAGCTGCACCTTGTTTTTATTCCAGTAAGACACTGGACTGCAATAAGCAAAATGTTGAGGATCCATCCTTAGCAAACAATGAAGACTTGTATTTCAAAATAAGAAGGTACCATACCACCTGTGCCATTTACACAACGTTGCATCTCATTGTCATGAATTAACTGTAGCATGTTGCTGTGACTCAGCAGAGATCTTAGTTGCAACACAACTCTCTGAGCCAATGGAATAGACATAACAAGAACAGGGGAACAATCTGATGATTATTTTTTTTCCTGATTAGCCACAGTGAATAGAAAATATAACAGTAAAGCTGTGGCAGCTAGAGTGATTTGCTGTGATAAAGCAAGCATTTCAAGGCCATAAAAGGAATCAGACAGATGATAAACTAATTCGGAATTCTTAATTTGGCCAACCTTGTCATACTTGTGACCATTTCACATATGCCCTTTAGTGCATATAAAACTCCTCCACAGCATTGCTTAAATTCTTCACTCTGCGTTCAAGACTGTCCTGCTTCTTTGGCAGTATACAGAAGGAATCAAGCAACCTTTAACAGGGGAGTTGAACAGTAACCATGAAGTTGGTGCAACGAGCTTCTGCCTTACTCCGTCATGGAGCCTTAAGAGTAGAAAAAGCATGCCAGAAGTTTGCCAGAGTAAAAGTAAAAGAGTAAAAGATCTACCGTATGCACTGTATTACAGCTCAGAGGCTATCCTTAATTGACTGGGAGAGGCAAAAGACCCTTCAGTTCCCTCACTAAACCAAAATGCATTCTCCTGTCAAGAACAATACAACAAATATAAGACTCCTAATAGAGTATTATTTTCCTCTCTTTCAGTTCATCAGCATGAAGCCCTAGAAAGAGGATGCTCTGCTGCAGAATTGATCCACAATTGTGATGTTCCCATTCCTGCCAGAAACTCTTACATTTACCAGGCTGAATGTACCAGCTCTCTTGAGGGTACGAAACACTCTGCCTCCAACACGCACATGTGAATAAAGCATAGCATGATCCAACCAGCACTAAAACAATGATTGTCACACAAACGTATGCATAACTGTTTCCTGGTCAATATACTTTGCATTGCTAGTCCAGTCTCCTGAATGTTAGGACTAAAGTGATGCTGGCAAGGAGAAAAGCAGATGGGAATACACAAATTCTTCCGCAATAGCACTCCCCATGATGAATGTCTGCCCTGAGATCACTAAGACCTTTAGTAACTAGGCTGTTCACCTGGATTTATGACTGTTTCTGAATATCTAACTGTAGCCACTGCTATAAAAATACCTTCCAATTTCCAGGGCTTAAAGAAGGTTGGACTTCATCTTGTCAAAGGAAAGGTGAACTGTAATGCCCTCATATGTAAAGCCTCCTTACTATTTACATAGCTATAGCTCTGAGTAGTCTTCACAATTCACCTCTCTCTTTATGACACTTCTAATCATTAAAGGAACTAATTCAGTCAGAACAGAGAAATCAATAGCATGTGATTAAGTGCATCACTACCTGCCTGCCCTGTTAAACGATGAGTCAAATTCAATATTATCAAGACCTCCTCTTTAAAAGCCGATTGTCATGCAATCTTCTTCATGTGATCCTCCAGAAAACCTATATCCCACTACAGCAATAGGACTGCCATTTTCAACACTGAAATTCATAAAAGCATTAGAGCTTTTTCGTGACACCACACTCAGTGCTGGAATTAGCCCCGAGAAGAGAAAACATTCTCAGCCTTCACAGAAAATTGCAAAAGCTACTGTCCCTCAGGAAATCTAAAGAATAATATAGTTCTGTTATTATTTTGGAAGTAGAAAAGAGAGAGTAATTGTCACTGACATGCACTTTTTAGGTTCTGCAATGTACCTGAGTAATATGGAAATGAACCCATGGGCAAAGAAAGATCTGCCTTTGCTCTTCTTTGTGGAGTGCTTTGGTTCTACAGATCGAAGCATAACGGCAAGTTACTTGAACTGACTACCTACAAGTGAAGAAGGAAATGCATTAAGTGATGGATATGAGTGTTGAGACGGGCAGAAAGCAGAAAGCCAGAAGAAAATCCTGTTGACTTTATCGATCCTCACCAATAGACATAGCCAAGCCAAAGCCAGTTATTCAGCTCAAGCCACTTTTGTGATTTCTTTGGCTCTCTTTGCCCTTCTGCGCAAGGTACAAATCACATCTGTCATCACATTTCCTGTCAGAGCCTGAACTAGGAAAATAGTTATGAGTTTTCTCTCTTTTTCATAAATTACAGCCGTAGGAATGAAGCCGTTACACAATACAAAAGCAGCATTTCCTCAAAGCCACCAAAAAGGCCCTTTAATATAGAATTGTTTTGAACTAAAGCAATCACTGCTATTGCAGTTACGGGCTCTAAAATGCTCTTTTTAATCTTTAACACAGATTTATGGCTCCATAGTTCTATAACTTTCTGTGAAGAAATCACAATCTTTAGTCTTGTTACTATCAAGCTTTCTATGGAAAATTCTTTTCTTCTTTGGAAACCAATGACAAATTAAAGATTATACATACACCCACATGCACATAAACACGTTTTTTGGTTTCCTAGATATATTCACATCCTCTCTGACAAAAACATAAAAAAGCCTGAGCGTGGAAAACCGTATGTGAAAGGACAAGACGACTTAGAGGCTGTCTCCTAAACCAGGTATTACACTACCGGCACATGTTCAAACACTCCTTAGCACTACTGTTGCATTTTGGAGCATCACAGACAGGTTTCCATAGGTAGGGGTGTATACAACATAGCCTGAGCTCTGCTAGCTTTCAGCCCTCCGACTAGCTTCAGCTCTACGTTGCATCTGTGCGGCCTCACCGAAATCAATGCTCGTGCGCCTGGGTAATTGCTGGTCATTTTCTCAACAGCAAGTAGTATTGACTCAACAGCAGCTACGTGTTTGATCTTTCTCTCCAATCACTGGGGAAGATGGAAACACATCTAGTTTTCAGCCTTTTTCAAAAGAATAGGAATGAATGATAGACACAGCAGCTTGCAAGTGGATAAAGAAAAGATGCTGCAGTTTTTTATGAATAATAAAATAATTAATAACTGAGGGATACTATTTATAGCATATAGGTGCAAAGTGATACTTTGTCATACTAGTGACAAAACCCGGCTTCAACCAGACAGTACAATAAAAATGATAATATTAAAAAAGCAGCAGCAGCAGCTACAGCAATAGGAAAGATGAAAATCAGGCATCGATCATTTTCCAGAAAAGAAATTGTGACTAAAACTAAGTAAGAAGGATAATACCCATGCCCATGCCTTGCTTAGCAGCCTGCTGTGTAAGACAGTGCTTCAGCAACATGTAATTGTTAACTTAAAGAGTTGCTCTGACATCGTTTATCTGTGTGTAAGAATACAATATTTAGCGGTATTTCAAATGCTAACAATGCAACTGAAAGGAATGAACCAAAATGAAGAATTAAAAATAGCTTGAGTGTTTAGAAAGATATACGTCAATAAGAAACAAGAGCCTCATATTAATTGCAAAGTGTTTGTTACTGAATATGTAGGTTTGCTAGGCATCAATAATAGGAAATAGATTTCATGGTGATAACCTTTAAATAACTGAAAAGAAGTTGAAAAATAATAGAGAGTACTAAGCATTACACCACTTATAAAACAGTGGGTATTATATGTCCTCTACCAGTTTTGAATATACCATAAAATGCTACAGAGGAATTACACACCTAGAATTAAAAGCATGTGGCTACTGCCATTATAACAAACAGATTACTGCTATGAATATTTAAAACATAAGCAGTATATAAGTAATGAAATTAATTCTGACATTTACAGCATTGCATGACCTTAAGGCAGTGCAGGCACACTACCTGCAATGCACTTGAAAGCTGCTGTACCTGTCAATAAACTGTAAGATCACATGAGCTTTGAAAAGAAACAGAGATATCCAAAGTCTGAAAAAACTGGAAGACGGTACAAAAAACAGAGACATATATAGATATATAGATATAGATAAATATAAGCACTATTTTTCAGACTTCCCTTCTTATCCTTGTAAAGACTGTTGTTGGCAGTGCTCACTTTTATTATGTGCTTTAAGTTAGAGAGAATGATGGACATAACACTAATAAATTATAATACTTGCAATGCTTTGGCTATGAGTCTACCCTGTATAAACAAAGTGTATACAAAGCAATTTCATTTCTTCAGAGATCATGACATTTATAAATGACTCTCTTATAAAATGAGATTAAGGTTGCTAAATGACCCGCATAGGCGCATTTTACTCCAAAATGAGATACATAACTCATAACATGATATTGGTATACGGATACCCATACAATACACTGATCCTTCATACTACAATGGTTTTCCAGTAACCGTGCTGATGTCTGTCATGTTTTCTTTGTACCTTTCTCTAGTCACAGAAATATAGCATAGCAGCATTTCCAGAAACAGATTTCACAAAACACGCAAGTGACGCACAGAAATCCCTGAGGCATTGTTCTTCCTTCTCAAGCAATGAATGAGGCTCCCAGCCACAAGCTATTTCACAGCTGTGGCAAAAAAAAAATATATATATATATATAAGCTCACTGTAGTGTGAAGGCAAGAAGCTAAAGTCCTGAAAACACTAAACACTGTATCCGAAACCATGTACATCATTAATAAATTATTAATATTTGTCTGTATTAGAATGGCACTCTCCTACCCAAATCAAAAGCAACAGGCTTTGCAAAAGTCATGTTGTAAATACAAAGATTGCATCCCTTCTGAGCACATCATCTAGCACGTATTTATCCTTTCAACACCACTGTGAGGTACAGGAGCGTCCTGCCAGCTAGCATCCTTCCTATTACATCCAGCATCATTTCTGACATTTGAAGTTGAAAATTCAGTACAAAGCATATGACAATCCACAATAACAGTAGTGGATTGATGCTGTTAATTCACTTCTTTTGTCTGCTTTTTGAAGGAATTTCTGGACAGCTGGATTTACTATACTCTTGAGACACAGAAGATGCTGTGTGCACCAAATCTCTGAATTTCCTTTTACCTGTGCATGCAGGTTAGACCTCGGAGTTATCAGAAAGTAATTTGCTGGGGGCAGGTTATGTTTTGCATTTATTGTTATGTTATTTTGATTCAAACACATAATCCAACTTGATAGCAAAACTTCACGAATTCTAAGCACCAAAATACCACACTCCGCAATGTGAAGTATTCTAGTGTTTGACCTGGAAGAAAGATACCGTATCTCCCACAATTCAGATAAAGGCATTTACAAACCTATGGTATAACATATGCAGAGTCCCACTCTTTTAAAATAAAATGTAAGTTTTATTAGTTGACATGTTAAAGAAATATTCTGCTGTTACACCACTACAGCTTACTTACATTGGGAAAAACCCACAAACTTCAGGGACCCAGTAAATAAGCATCCCAAAAGGATACTGTAAATATTGTCTACATATAGACTATGTCATGTACCAGTTACAGTACACAATACCTCACACTACAGCTGTACATAAGTAAAACTACAGATTTCTGCATTTTGTATTCCCAACCCTGACTTCTCTTCCTGATTAACTTCTGTGACAACATTATACTAGTACTTGAAATTTCAATCCTTGAATCTGTAAGGGAAACAGACTTGATTTATTCAGCAATGAAATTAAGAGTCTAAAATTTTTCAGCCTGATCATGAAGACTGCTAGATAACGTACTCCAGCAGTAAGTCTCTGATAAGCAGGCAAGCACTTGCTGGTGAGAAATACCATTTTTTGGACAGCTTTATCATCAGAACTACAGACAGCTGTTCTTGAAACCAAGCTTTGGCTTCATTGCATTAAGCTTTGCTCACCATTCCTCTTTCCAACACAAGAACTGGTAAAGGCACACACTGTTTAAATCCCCTTCAATTTATCCTGTCATATTTTATTCCAACAACATAAACTGTGATATTGCAAGATACTGAGTGTTATAAAGTACCGCGTGACTTTTACTCCTATGAATGTCAATTAGAGTTCAGTTTCTTACAAAACTGGGATGATATTCCCTATCTTCTGTGAACAAATAATCCATGAAAGCAAAAAAACCCACAAACCCTAACATGCTGCATTAAGTGTATTTCCACAGCAAAATATCAGTCTTCTTGCAGATGTTGGCAAATTCTGAAAATATTTTTACCAACCATAAAGCAAAAGCTATTAGTAGATTACAGATCTGCAATTCAGCATGCAAACCCCTAGATCTAGTGTCTTTCTTACAGCTCACAAGTTTGAAGCGAAATCCACAGAAATTTTAAGAATCTGTTACGAACTTTAGCAGACTTTGTATGAGGTGCTGCACAGAATGAACCTTCTTCAGATCATCCCCTTCTGATGTTCACCAAACATTTTACTTGGAAGACGTCAGCAAGTTTGCGATTGGCCTTTATCCTTTATCATCTCTGCCGTTATTAAGCTATACTGAAGTGACATAGGGGCAAATGTTATCTATACACCCCAACAGTTTGTGGGTTTTAACCTTATCAAGGTAGAGGTACTGCACTGCCGTTCCCTCTGAATGTTTAGAATGAGCAAATCTAAGGAGGTTTTGCAATTAGTTGTGCTCTTTGCATTCAGTCTCGATTTTGAAACAATTTAACGTGGTATTTTCGAATATAACTGAGTCTCCAGTGAGCACACGATCAGTACATGGAGGCAGTTACTCTGTTGCCATCTGCATCGATATTATCTAAATACTGGCCTGGAAGATTTCTGGTTACAGCTATGCATTGAATTTAGTCTATATAAGGCTGAATATCCCACTTATTCAAGATAAGCAATGATGCTGAGAAATAAAAAGGAAAATAGTATTTATAAAAATTTAAACATGGAAGGATACTATTATATGATAAAATAGAAAGGCTTCCATACAAAATTTTTGGCATTCAGGTACATCTAAGTAAAACTTTCAATCAATTACATCATCGTATACTATCCAGAAAAATATAAAAATCAGCTATAATGGAGATGTAGCTACTTCACAGACTCTGATATATTTATGATGCATTTAGGCAAGTCAAGGCAAAACACTTCTTACATAATTTAACTGAACTTAAGAACTCTTTGTAAAGTGGAAAAGAGAAATTTCACTGGAATACACAAAAAGAAGAGAATCTTAACACTGAAATGCCACCTGACACCTAAATGTAAAGAACAAAAAAAATTTTTAAGTGCTTTATTTCAATAAAGAATCAATTTTATTTTCTTTGTGCCTGACGGCCAAAGCCATCAGCACCTGTTGATATGTCTCCCTGTTGAATGATTTATATTGTAAGTATAATATTATAAAACCAAGGCCTGGAACAAAGAATTCTTTGGAACGGGACCATATTTATATCCATCCAAAAGCAAGGTGGGGAAACCACTCCTGACCACTTATTTCAAACAAAATAAAATTCAAATAACCTGAATGGGGAATAATATCTATGTCTGATAATTAAAAAAAAAGATGTTCTAAATGCAACCATTTACCTTTGGCTAACCTAATATAGTGATTGCCAATATGCGAGAGTTTTCTAGCAAAATATAGAACAAGTTGTGTCCTACTTCTTCCAACTACTAAGAATGGGTTAAAAAAAATGGAAGAAATAATATTCCAGCAATGTCTGTTGGCAAAAACAACCTGGCAGATCTATGACAGTCTGATAGCATTTTGAAAAACCCTGAGATTTTTCCAATTCATGCTAAGATCCAGTTCATCCCTCAGCAGCGTAGTGCCAACACCAGCCATTTACTATAACGAAGAGGCTCTGTTTAGATTGAAATGTGCATTGCACTGCTGGGGTGCTCCAGGCTCCCAGTGGTCCGACGGCTGAAGTTGTGTGCCAGGGTGCCCCTGGAGAACCCCTCCTGCTGTGTGAACACAGGGTCCTCCTACAGCTGGTGCTGCCCGCAGGTAAGGAGATCATGCTACCAACCTCAGGTGGCTGAACAGCCGTCAGCTGCTGATCATCTATTAGGATCACAGGGTAATCTGGGTTGGAAGGGACCTCAGGAGGTTTCTAGTCCAACCTCCCACTCACAGCAGGGCCGGCTCTAAGATCAGACCAAGTCGCTCAGGGCATTGTCCAGTCCGCTCTAGAAAATCTCCAAGGATGGAGCCTGCACAACCTCCCGGGGCAGCCTGCGAGTTTAGGCACACAGTGGGTGCCTACAGTTGGCAACTGGCCTGAACTTCATTGCCCGTATACACATCATGTGCGCTTTGAGCCCTCGAAACAAAATGGATTGACCTCGTCCTTCCCTCTACGCGCTGCACCAGTCAGTAGTGGAGACGCACGCACTGTGTGCCAGATGAATCACAGTGTATGAATCCCACCTCCCCCTCAGATGTAGTAAATGCAGCTCTGCTGCAGCACCAAAACTGCCTTCTGACAGAAGTACCTTATTAACTGTAACTTCGGGAGAAAGGGAAATCTTGAACTCACCTGAGTTACATATTCATATACTAAAAAAGTCAATATTAATCATGTCTTTGGAGCCTGCCCTCTAGAGAGCACTTTTTAAAGCAGCTTCCATGGATGATTTCATGTGCGCAGGAGTGATTCGCTTGGTATCACTCTCAGAAACTGACTATTTTCACTGTCTCTTAGAGAATGAAATCAGCAAGAGACAATGACAAGGAGAATCAGGTCCTTATTTACAAAATAACTTTAGTTAATATAAAAGAAAACAAGACTTTTTGTGAACTTGGCTATTTAACAGTGTTTTCTAATGAATAAAGCAAAAGAAATACACAACAGTATTTTCATAATGCAGCTAAAATGTTAGTATGCTACCAGTTTTTATAAGACAGTCACATAAGGGACATAAGGTTAAGGCAGTAACAGAGAAATTATTTTGTCTGTGATGCACTCCAACACAGACTCTGAAAGGTCTCTTTGTTTATGTCAGCTGCACACTACTATAATGCCAGTGACTCCCCTCTGATTTAGACTAGTTATTCCAGATTATATTAAATTAAACTCAAATCCTTGGTACACTGCCTAACAAGATCCCTGCACTTAAAAATGCAGGCTTTTGAAACCCAAAATTAGAGCTTCGGCCTTTTTGGTGACTAATTGTTGTAATCCTATTCATTTCTTTTGCAGTATTGTCTCAGCTATGGATGGATGCTGCTCTGTTTACAACTTTTCACCTATCTATAGAAAGAAGCTATCTTTCCCAGCAATTACTGCAAAAACAAAGGCAGGCAAAAAGGAGAGGTTTGCCATGTAGGCTACATGCAACAGTAATTAAGCCTGGGAGTAAAAATAGGGATTTCAGTTTCTCCCGGAGGAAACCATTCTTGAAGAAAGCTTCATACAAAGGTTACCCTTCTTCTTCTAATTGCTTGAACAGAAAATGTTATAGGAAGACCATTTTAATTATAACTACATTCATTTCTATCAAATCTGCAGGTGTACACACTTACAAATGTAAATTCAGTAAGGCTAACCTTCCTTTGTCAATTCTTACCAGATACGAATAGCTAATCTGAAAACTCACCTTTTAATTGCACCTTTTGACATGTCAAACCACATACAGGTATTGTGTTCAAAGGCAGCAGTGCATAATCAAGCTGTATGTAACCATAAAGACTACCTTCTGGCATATAACTCTACATATGCACATGTGATGGCACATGTAATCGCATAAAATACTTTCTATTGCCTTCTAGGCTGGATTTGAAAAGATGATGCATATATATACGTACATGTGTTTGTGCATGTGTGCATATATACACAGAGACCAGCAGCACAAAAGACTGGTGGATATTTATTTGTCTGGAAAAATGATGACAATAGAGCTTGCTTGGTTTTCCTTATTAAACTGAAACTGTATTTCATTTACCTCTTAGCTGGTGAGTCCTGCACTTCCCTTTCATCACCACTCAGCTGCAGATCAGCAGCTTAACTGTAAGTTAAGAAGAGTGAATACCAAGTGACACAGCTTAATGGAGCGCATCTCCATACCCATTTTATCAGACCTGGTTTTGGCTTGCGTGCATTTTCCATGCAATATCAGGTTCAAGGCCCTAATCCCTATTTTCTAAGCACTCAATGGCTGAGCATCAAGACACCCAGTAGTTCAAAAGCAGTGAGGATCTGGCGAGTAATTTCACCCTTCTGGCAGAATGGAACTTTCTACAGTAAAGTTTTTCTCAGTAAAATGCATTGACACCAGAGAAGGGGCTCAAATTCCATTTCAAATGCAAGTTGCATTTCTTTGAATCTTCTCTCACAATGATATGCATCTTTCTAAAAAAGCCAGTTTTTAAACTCTTTAAGCAATTTAACTGTTTAAAACAGCTAGTTTCACAGTATGCAATCCTCATCTTAGGAAAAGGATGAAGTGGCTAGTGTGATATTGTATACTATATATTATTATATCAATTACATTATTAAATTTATGTATTATTACGTTATACTGAACATTAATAACATTTAATGCATTTTGTCGTGGTTCAAGTCCAGCCGACAGCAAAGCACCACGTAGCTGTTCACTCACTCCTCCCCCTGGCCCCGGTGGGATGAGGAGAAAATATCAAGAAAAAGCTCATGGGTCGAGACAAGGACAGGGAGGGATCACTCACTACTTATGGTCACGGGCAAAAGACAGGCTCAACTTGGGGAAGAAACGAAATCAGTTTAATTTCCTACAGATCAAATCAAAACAAGGATATTAGGGAGTAAAACCCAACC
>JAOBAS010000008.1:2916314-2932428 GCA_025311575.1 Elanoides forficatus | reverse complement strand
AAACTATCACACTGCTTGGCATCACCAATGAAACCAGCCAAAAACTTTTACTCCTTTCTCCTTAAAATCACTACAGCCGCAAAATATTCTGGAGCACTTTTCCTTACTTCTACTGACACAGAAAAAAAAGGTAATGCACTTGTTTCAGATACTATGTGGCTAGTCCTTCCAGGAAGAAAGTGCTGTTGTGACAGAAGCAAATCTCCACAGCATCACTGATGCGAAAGAAACCCTTTCCGTTTTCATCAGCTGAGACACTGTTCTATGGTAAGAGGTTTGGCTAATTTTTCTCCTGAGGCTGTTGGTATCTTGCTGCAGATCCAGTAGCTTTAACATAGGAGAATTGTCAACATTGTCCCCACATCAGAGAGAGAAATGCTTATGGCTCCTGGGCAGTTTTCTTTCACGTGTTCATAGAGGGAAGGTTGTGGTCAGAGGAACCGGGACACGACTTATTTTCTTTGTTCTCCGGCTGCCATCTCAGCCCCCTGGGGTCAACGCTGAGCAGTGTTTCTAACCTGAACCAGGAGACTAGAAAGCTGGTCAAGGCATGCATGTCTGCAGTGAAGATGTTTGTTTACATCATATGCCCACGCATTAGCTTCATGCCATAGCCATAGTCAAGGAACCGGTCTCAAAAGAAAACACCAGCGATACTAGAAAAAGGAGTGATCTCAATTCTGCAACAAGCAGGGGGTGGTTCTTTGTTCCCCCACCATGTCGATTGCTGAAGTCCCTCTCACTGAAGCATAAACAGCCAAAAATACATCCCGGTCTTTCTGCTTGCATTGCACGTGCTGTGTTCAAGTCATCCGGATATCAACCGCATCCAGCTTTGAACAGATGCTGAAAGTGCAGTAGAACAGGTAATACTGCTTCCACTTGTGTAAATATTGTATGTTAGCAACTCTGTGAGTCACAGCTCAAATTCTGAGATGTAAGATGCTAAAAGCCCTCAACATTCATCTGCCTGCTTATACCCACAAGTAGTAGCCATTAGAAGTCACTATTTGTCAAAGATTTGAAATAAGATCCTGTAACTTGTTATTTTAATTTCTGCAACATATGACAGTAGCATACCCTGTCAACTGATCACAGGAAATGAGGAGAACAGGAGACTTCAATTGCAGTTTAAGTAAAACTACCCGTTACAGCATAGGGACAAATGAGTGACGAGCAGGAAGCACCTAACACCACTTTGAAAAAATACTACAAACAACTGAGGCAGAGTTGTCAATTTTAATTGCTATCTACATTAAAGCAGAGGACTGTCTTTGCGGTTGTGTCTTACATGCCATTGGGAATCCGGGAATCAGGTGCCTTTTTAATCAGCAGAATCGCACCACTCCATGTGACATCACAGACGGATTTGCAGTAACTGGAAGAAATGGGATATCACTGTACATCCTGCAGCCTTCTGGCTACTGCAGAAAGAGCAGAGACATGGCTTTTCCCACCTTGTCAAGAATCAACCACCTCTAGGCCCAGAATAGAAGAAATAAGTTTGTACCAGACACTCCGCAGGGAAACAAGGGAGAGAAAGAGCTAAGTACTGCCTTGTCCTTGGTATGCCAAGTGCAGAACCAAGTATAATCTTGCCCTTACCATATGAATAGCACTGTTTAAATGACTGCACATTGTTGTATGGGATATCTGGCACAGTCAGCACATATTTTTAGTGCTTTTTTTCATGACCGTGGCAATACCATGCAGATAAAGCAGAGGCACTCTATAATAAAATCCTACCCTTTGCCACTGCCCAGTGAGATGTTGAATTTCGACAGGAAGCAGTAAGTACTGTGGGGTCTTGGCATGAAGAACAGTGACCAGCCAAAATTCTATTATTTGAACTGTATGATGAAATTATTCTTAACCATTCTTTTGTCCCTGAAAAGGTATTTCAAGCAAGACAGGTTTCCAATCTTGGTTCTAAAAGTGAAGATGTATATGACCACAACTTCAGTGCCTCCACTCCTATAGCTACCATGACCTATTTAGTTAATAAGAGAGAACAAGCCACTGATAAGACAAATGAAGCATTACCTTCCTTTTGCCTCTGGAACATTTTCGAAGACTGATGAAGACTAACAAATTTACTTAGGATCAAGGTTAGCTAGAGTAAACAGTAATTACTGTCTTTTAAAAGACATTGTTAAGATACAAATACATTCCTTATTTCCTACTTAAGAATTTTCATATTTATATAAGTAAAATCATCTTAGGCTAAAATAGTAATAAATAAAACAAATTAAATAGAATTCACTTTTCATCTATTTTCATGCTGCTTATCAAATGTGAACATTTTTCTTAGTTTGGGCAATAAATACCCTAAAATCTTTCATTTTATTTCTTAACTCATTTGCTCTCTATTTGACATGCAGGTGTTTGCTGCCTCCATTAATAAGATTCTGTGTATGGCTGTATTATACTATTTAATTATTTATTGCATCAGGCCACTGAACCACTCCCTAACTGGGTCTTTTAGAAAAAACTATACAGCATTTAGTGCCAGTTTATAAAGAGATAATCCCTAACAAGTCAGTACAGTTTTAATCTATTTACACAAGTGACAGCTTTGGCCCAGCAATCTCAGTGATTCTTGTATCTCCTCAGACTTGCATGTAAGCAGTATTTACCTGTTGTATTTATTACACAGTATGTGAATGAAAAATATCAGTCCAGACATGAGCTTGTGAATTGCGGGAATTGTCATCTTCGCATATACAATGATTAAGTTCTTCACTAAACCCATCAAAATGCTGGAAGGCTTTGGTAAAACTATACAGTTGGGAAAAGCTGTTTAAGAAACTGAATGTTCATATTACCCCTAAAAACCAAACAGGCCAGTTGCACCTTCCATTTTACATTGTTGCTAACCAAATAGATCCCATTTATTAAATAAGCATAGAGAAATTTTCTCTCCAACACTCATCCAAGCCAAGGGCAGTGTTCCCCCTTACTGAAGAGACCTTTGGGCTGGGGTTGAGTGCTCCAAACAAAAAGGGGTTTTTTTGTAACACAACTGATATTCCAAGACATGACAACCAAACCATGAGCCCGATCCCACTATTAACATTACACTCTACTTTTAAGAACATTTTGTGATCTGCTAACAGCAGAATGGGAATTTGTAGAAAGTGTATTAACCCATTTATCTCCCAGATTATCACAAGACCTTTTAAACTAAAAACTGCCTGCAAAGAACCAAAATCTAATAGAACTAGCATCCACTGAACAATCCTTCATGCTTCTTTGTACATGCCAAACTATGAGATATCAGGGCAGTAATACCAAAGTTGACCTGTAAGTGTTCTTTCAGGTCCTTGTACATCCATCATAAATACGACTATTTGGCTCCTGTTTAGATATTATCTTCTTAAATCCTCATTACAGTATTGCCAAAAATGGAGCAAAGTTGAGTGGACACAGCTGAAATGTCTGCTGCATGATGAAGAAGAATCAAAATAAAGGTCATTTTGTAAGTATTAACAGACTCATGGTATCCAGGAGCCTGGAAGAGCAGGAAGGGAGAGGAGTACCCAGTGAATACTATCTGTATAGTACATAGAAGTGCAGGAAGGCTCTCTGTAATGAAATTAAAACTACCTTTCTTTTTTCACCTTCAGTAGAACAGAAGAACTTTTAGTAATAAGACCGCAAAATTTTGATATCTCAGCCACAAAACCCGAAGCTCATTTGCAGGACATCTGGGTACCAGTGGATTTACTGGCTTTGTTCATTCCTCCCTCTACTCCACTCAGGCAAATCCCTCTGCACACAGGCTGGATGCCACAGTGAGCAGAGCTTGTGCTTTCTCTAGAGAAATTTCGGAAGCCTTTTCCCTTCCCATCTGTTATTCAAATCCACCCTAATTTGTTCCGAGCAGAGCTGGTTCTCTGAAGGGCAGTATTTGCCCCACAGCACCATAAACTCAAAATTCGGAATCTCTTCACTCCTAAAGCAAAAGTTTCTTCCGTTACGGAACAGCTTCACCGTGCTGAACCTCATCATCAGGCGGCAGGGCCACGCGCTGGGCTCCAAGGGTGACGGCCGTCGTCACTATGGCATTAAAAGCAGGCACTGGACACTTCCCCTCATCCCTGAAGGGAACCGTAGGAGAAAGACCATGCGATCTCTTACGGAGCACAGCAGAGGCGTCCTAGCTCTCAGGCTTCTAAAAAATCCATCAGGATTTAAAATACACGGAACCATAGAGTGCTGCCGAGGCCCCGCACCGCAGCGAAGGATGTGAACTGAGAGGAGCTTTGTATTGGACCCACAGAAGTGGGGAGAGTGGGGAGAAAGCCTCGCTCCAAATCCCATCCCCAGGTACAAAAATTTCCCCGAAGGGTGCTGTAAAGCAAGATTTTCACTCAAACAAATTTATCTGAAAGGAAGATGGGGAGAGAGAGCTGAAGGAGGAAGGAGGGGAATAAGCAGATGGACTGTAGTGGAAGCCATGGCACTGGCAAAAGTAATTGTCCCATGCCCGTGTCCTCTGTGGGCTAAGAGGAAATACAGGTTAAAGAGCTCTGTAATGGGATAATCTCTAATGAGGGAACTATGCATCTAGGGGCAAGAGCTGTCCACCCAGTCATCAGCCGTGGAATATTATAACAGAAATGGTGTCTTTTAACAAGACTATTACAGGAAATGTAGGAGCAACGGCTAATTTATGACCTTGAAAATAGTGTGGTAACAGTTGCCCAGTTATGAACAAAACAGAAAAAAGAAGATGGGAATGCAAACGTACACTGATGTAAAATGAGCTTGCAAAAATATCTGAGCGAAAAAGCTTCAGCTGCATCCTTTCGGTATGAAAGCACTGGGTGTGATGAAAGATCTGCCTCCTCTTGAAGCGCAAGTATGACTTGAGCATGACTCCAGACACACCTACTTGTTAGCACTAAGACAATTGTTAACGTAGAACTGCTCACCACTAATTTAAACAAATTGCATATAAGTGGTTCCTATAAACCCTCCAGAAAACACTGCTTCACTACCTCGGCCGCCTGACTGCCTCTGTGTATTCTCAGTTCAAAAGGCTTAGGCACTCACAGAGAGTACCACGAACACCGGGTTTAGTATCACAGAGCTTCTTCGCTTAACTGCCCTCCTAAGTCAAACAGCACTGAACTTAAAGCCAGAATTTTTACGTTTTGTTTTGGTGGTGGACCTTTATTTCACAATTAGTCAAGCGTACTGCAGTTCACTGGGCAGCACGTTACATACTGGCCATCCCACCAGTGCTCTTTCGGAAGCTTTATAAACTCACCATTATATCTAACCGTAGAAGAATTAATATTTTTAGTGCTATTCTTTGAAAAGTACTGCTAATATCTACCAATGCCACATATTTCTACACTAGTCAGATCTTTCTGTACTGGATTTAAAAAAAAATAAATAAAAATAAAAAAAGGATAGTACTCTGTCAGGGACTTAGGATACCGTTGTTGCACAACCCTCTCAGGGAGAAAACATTAGTGTCATGTATCAGGGGCAAGGAGACTACCAGCTGATCCGCTCACTAATTTGTATACTGCAATGTTTGCAGTTTGAACTTTCATTCTCTAATATTCCTTTTTTTAAAAGTATTTTTCAAAAGGATTAGAAATTCCTGCCAACTCAGCCTTTCATTTTACAAATTTGCTTTGAGGTACTTCATTGAAGACACATCAAGACTTCAGAAATCTATTTGTGTAACCTCCAGTTTGTTCTGGTTTCCACTGTTGCCTGTACCTAACAGAGCAGTGAAAAAAACCCAAGAACTCTGAGATTCTGAGAAAAAACTCAAATGTCTTCAGAGGGAAAACCCGAGAGGACTGTGTCCACACAGGGGGAAATTGTTGTTCTGTCTCAACCGTTCATTTGCTGTTTGTTCTATTTGGTTTCTGTAGACTTAGATTAGTTTCATTATACATTAATGCCCTTGAATGCAAACTGGGGAAGACATGCTTGTTCTGCAAATTAGTCACTGTAAGTTAAAATAGATGAGAAGATGGAGCAGACTGAGGCTGATGCTGTAAGAGTTATTCAAGTAACAGTAGATTAAGCACAGAACCATTTAATCTGTACAGGAAAATTATTGTCTTCCACAGAAACAGGGGCCTCTCCTTACAGAGACCAAGGAGTGGTGGATTAGCAAGAAAGGATTTAAATGTAGCTAGATTTTAAAAACCCAGAGCAGTGTGCCAAGGCCAAAACAACCTCTCCCTTTTCCTCTGAGGGCAAAGATCCCTTCCATCACAAGAATGGTCCCATGCTCTGACCATGGAGAGCATGCTCCCTTTATCCTCCCGTAAAACCCTTCTTTGGAGGTCTTTGATGACCTAATCTGACAATGGAGCACTGCAGCGTAAAGCCAAGAGCAAGGAACTTTCAGAAGAAGTATTAAAGCTGGTGCTTTCAGGTAGCGTGCCAAAAAGAAAGACACTGTAAATGAGGAGACACCTAAAAACTTCATTTCCCCAGCCTGGAAGGGGAAATGAAGAAAAGATATTTTCACTCTTGGAAAGAACCTCAATGCAGTTCATCTGGTCCAAATTGACTTAAGTGCCATGCCGTGCGAAAGGTCCTAGGCAGTTTACATTAATGTGCTACTAACTGAAGAAACAATTTCCAAGGTACCTAATAAATTGAGAAGTATTTATACTAAAGTCTTTTACTCCTCTGTTAAGAAGACTTCACTGGCTTAGAAGATTTGACTCAGCTTCCAAATTTACAGAGTAGTTAGAGTAGTTTCAGAAATTCCAGCTCTTTGTAACAAGACCTTCGTAACAAGCCCACATGCTGAACACAGCTCCCCAATGTGCTTTGTTTTAAGGCAACACAAAACTATGTCCCATCATCAGAGCTTTTCACAACTGGCTTTATCGTAGGCAATGAAAACATAAAAATCTTTGTTCGTGTTAAATGCAACACCATTCTTAGTCCCAGATTAAGTAATGATACTTGGGTTTCCTAAGATTTTTAATTTGTAAAGGAACAGTTACTTTAAGGGGTTTCGGGGGGATTCATGAAAAGAGGAGAATCCACTGCTTAAATTCAACCTTTTCATATTTATCATTAAACACAAGAGTAAACATACCCTTTGCATCCTCAGAGAAAAGAATCGAGAGATTCCAAGTGCTATAAACTGATTTTCCCTAAAACTATTTTAAAAAAAACCCAATAAACAAAAACCAAACCAAAACAAAAAATAAAACAAAATCCCAAACTGCCTTGTGATTTCTGATTTTCATTAATATAGGCAAAATACACACCAATATACTGGAGCATACTGCCTCACTATAAGCCAGACCCTTTTAATTCACAGACCATGACCAGATTTAGCCTGTCAAAATACTGAAAGCATCGATAATCAGTGAAAGTGTTTCTTTACTTGTGCTCCTCACAACTATATAAGGGAAGAGAGGGACTGGTGGTCATGTGGGGAGAAATATGTACCCTTTAATTAAAGGAAGGTCAAGAAGCACATGCAGCAGCAACTCAGGTCTCTGTCCATATAGCTCCGCAAATAGAAGATGGGCATGCAATAAAACAACAGGTTACCCAAATGACCGACAATGTTGACCAGTTTCGTTGCACGCGCTTGCACAAGCAAAGGGGCAATCCCTTGTAAGGTCAGTGAGGAGGAAAGCAAGTACAAGTCAGTGAAGTGGAAGAAAAAGGTTTTATTTACAGAGGAAACCTCCTGTCCTTCAGCTCTTCCTTACCCTGGAGCTGCATCTTCTTGTCAGAGAGAGGAGAAAGGGGAAATCTGTTACTTTCCCCAGCAAGACTGTCCGGTTCACCCTTCTCAGAAATTCATTCTGATTCATTCCTTGCAGACTCAGGTCTCTGCTGCTCAGCTGCCAGACTTACCCCGAAGTGGGGTACTCTGGTCTCCTTCCTCCACCTGCATTTCACAGGGTTAACCAAGAGCCCATGGGAAGCCCCATTCTAGGTGCTCCTTCCTCAAGAGGATGAAGCTGGGATTCATCCCTTCTACTGAAGCCCTAATATCCCCTTTGCCTAGCTGGGATGGGGTCATATGCTGTTATTAGTCCAGGTGCGTGCCCACACTGAGGCGGGGGGCACAACTAAATCACCCCGACAAGCAGAGCTTGCCCTAACTTTCCTTAGTGGAGGCGAAAGGGGTTTTCTGATCCTCTTTGGCTGTGCTCATACTGCTAAATAAAAGAAGTGCTACACCCCTGGTCACCCACACTTGTTCCTTAAGTCCCAGGCGGTTTTGGACCACTTCAGCTAGCTCCCTCCAAGCCAAGTCCGCTCGGGAGGGTGGTAACTGCAAGTAATGTGGATGTGAGCCAGCCAGAGCCACTTGGACTTGGATCAATCCCCAGCCCTTTTTAATTAAGCAATATAAATTCAGTCTTGGGTTCCTGAACAACTAGGAGGAGTTTAAGGGGGGGAAGGATATCAGTGCCAAACTGAAGGTGGACGGTTCTTACTCACAATTCTTACTTGCCATCTGTTAATGAGAAGAAGAGACTGGCTCTGCCTTTGAAGTTACTTTAAGATCTCCAGTAGAGCTTCCTGGTGTAGATTTATGGTGATCTTCTGGGTCTGAATGGCACCTAACATTCTTGGCCTATTTGACTGTGGACTTAATAAGCTATTGGAAGAAAAAGGCAAATTAATATCGAACCTATCCTGCCCTCCTTCACAGTGCCTAATGCTTGCGAGCATGCAGAAATGCCTTTGAAACCTCCCGATAGAGACAAAAGCTATTTAAATGCTTCCAGTGTTGGATACCTCTGTAGTCCAGACTGCCCAGAGCATGGTGTATGATACAAAGACACACAAAGCCGAAGATCCATAGAAGCGCATACACTGCATTTTAAAAGTTGTGCTGTAAATCGGTTTGGGGAGAGGGGAAGTAATACATTTCCTCTCACCAGCAGTTACTGTGGCAACTACACCGACTGCTTCAGCTCAGCTTGAGGGCCACCCTCGTGAGTCGACTCGCGTGCCATCCCTCCTGCAGATGAGCCCGCAGGTGTCAGCCCCGGCAGCTGGAGCACACGCAGGACTCCACATGCCCACGCAGGTCCAAAACGGCCGGGGCTGCCAGGCTTGCGGACCGCCGGCACGACAGCAGGCGGGCGGGCAGGAGGCACCGGACACTCAGGCTAAGGTCACCCTGGGGGCCGCTTCTTCGGAGGTGTGCAATGACAGCTGGTCGACTCATGAGCGTGTGGCAGCACCTTCATTTATAAAAGCCAAGCAGCATTTACAAGGATATCTCACCTTTAGTGAGATAGCTATAAATGGAACAAATTGAGAGAAGCTAGACTCTCAAATGTAACTCTCTTAGATGTCCTTGGGAAAGAAACACTTCTAGAAATAGATGTTTTCCATGAAAATGTCCTTAAATTTCAGATCTATTTGCTCTTCGATTGATAAGTAGCTTAAACAATTTCTAAATTCTGCTTGCCTGTAGGACTCTCTATCACTAACCTGTCTAAATGACTACAGATTCCTTTAATCCCTTTATTATTTACTTTATAATTTCTTTTGTCATTCTGGTTTTTCATCTCCCTCTGAGAATAAGTGGGAGAGAGAGCATCCCACACTATTCATGTATCATCCACACAGCCCTCGAAAAAATTCTCACCTAATGTACTAACATCGTATTCTGACTTACTTTTGTTCAAACTTCATCAAGTTCCACCCCCAAATTCTTAACCTATATATATGACTACAAGGGCTTAGTATTCCTCCTTTCCTCATCTTCCATCTTAAATCTATTAGCAGGTATTCTTTTTGACAGCCAGCTTAGACTGCAGTCATTCCAGCCAGCCACTGAAAGCCAAGGAAAATGGGCTTCAGCAAACGCAACGAACCTTCATGTTGCTCTCTCTCTTGATATTTTATTAAAAGATTTTAACAGCCTGCACAACTTGCAGTTTACTTCTGCTTTGGTTATAAGGTCCTAAACTGCTGCCGCCTCTGCTTTCATCCTGATGGCAGCTGGCATAACTGGAGTAAAATCATTCTCACCCAGCATCTAAAAGGCCATGAAACTCAGTAGCCCTACAGTTAAACTGCTGTGATATTTACCTGCATATCCTTAGGTTCAATTGTTTTTTTCTCATTGCGCTTAAAGAATTTTTTTTGTTGTTGTTGAGAGCACCATATTTATTTAGGTATCTTGAGGAACCCCTTACATTGTGTTTTCCTCAATGGTGTATGGCAATGGTCAAAATCAACATGCGTGATGTTGAAGTGCTAAGAAAGCCAGCGTCTTCTAAGACACGCTTTCACTGAAAACTTTCAATGAGGAGAGAATATCTTCTGTGGCCCACAAGTCACAGGACTCATCTCCACTTCATGTCAGTAATACCCCAGATACATCGTCTCTTATAAGCTGCAGAGATGAACTGAAATGAGGGAAGACACTAGAACACAGAGTCACAGTGACCCCATTCCCACTAACGTGGAGCACATTCCTCCTACCATGAGTAAACTCATTGATTTTAACCAGATATGTATTACCTAGGAAACTACAACAGCTTTATTTTTTTCTCTTACGCTTTTACAACTTCACAAACATTATCAGGGCTTAAAGTCCAGTTCGAAAACAAACTAAAGGCTCCTTCAAAACATGTGGGTCTTCATTACACACTACATAATGATGTATTTGCTGTAAAACAATCTCATACTGCCTTTAGGTGCCCTGTTCCATGGAAGAGTCCATGCTACAAGTTTCAAAGGTAAGAGAATTCATCTCTGACATGTTTCAAAACTTTGTGCAAGCAGGCAGAGCTCAACACTTCGCAACACAGGGTTTAATAACACACACAGTCACCAGTCACCGCTTTTGCCACAAATGTCCCTGGTCAGCAGGAACCCTAGAGCATTTTGCACTGAAGTGGCATGTTATAATCCCCTCATATGGCAATGTCTCAAAACCAGACTATCAGAAGTGAACTGAACGACAGGTGAACAAGGTGAGTCAAAGGAGAGCAAGATCCAGACCGCAAGTGTGCTCTGTCTGTACCCTGCTGAAGGTATGGACATACGGGGCATGCCTTGCATCCGCACGGGTTTCGCGGTTCTCTGGGAACTCTGCAGCGGGGTATCACGGCCACAAGCTTCAAGTTGACACGTAGCACCCATGTGAGCAGGCAAAGCCAGGACCTGGAAGCAATTCCTTACCAGGTCAGGTAAGAATTGCTCAGCAATATCATCCAGAAAACTTCCCTGGAAGCTGAGGAGTCCTACTTTAACAGCAGAATCCCACATTTTATCCTAAGGAAGTAATAGTCCTCAAACAAGCCTCAAAACAAATGAAAGGGGTAACATTTGTTCTTAGGTCTTCTGAATCCTCTTGCTGATTTTACTGTCTTTTCCTAACCAATCACAGTTGCTTTATTGCCTCTGCATTTATGTACTTCTGCTACTGTTCTGCTACTGTAAATTAGCAGAAAACGGGAAACCAATCATTCATACAGCTCATGCCAAATAAAACAAAGGCGAGTCCCTCAGCCTACCCTTCATCCATCATAAATATCTACTACATCAGTAATAACCTGTACAGTCGTTCTGCTCACTGCCACTAGCTAATTATTCAAAGTGGTGGTGAGAAGTTAAAAATATCTGAAAGAAATATAATTAAGGGCTAATTTTCCTCCGAGACCCTAACCCAAAGTAAAAAGGTGAGATGTGCGCACAAGCAGCAGATGGAAGAACCGCAAGAGATGTGAGAGGCTATAATGGAAGCGACAGTGTTTGGGATGGGTCACGGTCATATTCACGGAGATAAAACAGGTCTGAGTAAAGCCAGGAGACTAGCAAATGTCGGTACTGAAAGCCTGTATAACCCTTTTTTTTTGAGGCAGAAAGTCTCCTTCACATGGGGACAAACACAAAAAAAGATTTATACTGGCAAGGGGCTAGGAGGAAATCTCGCAGGGGCACGAGGCTTTACAAATTTTAATCCACCTGTGAATGCTATTTTAAAACGTGGATTTTAGTGAAAGCTGAAAGAGTCCAAGCCACAAAATTGCACTTGGGTTTTAGACATCCTGAAGTTAATTCACATCTGAAATGTTGGGTTGATCTCCTAGTGGGATAATCTGCCTAAATCACATTTAGGTTTGGTTTTTCAGGGACCATTAGCAGTCTGGGTTCGACTTGCAATTTCTAGTTGCAAGAAAATTAGAACCGTAAGGTGTTTTTTCATATCATAAGCACTATGAATTAATAAGCACTATTATTAATTTAACTCTTATTGATATTCCCGATAGGATACTGTATTTTATAAGACACTATTAAACTAATGATTGAACTGATTTTTTTAAGCATTTCCCTACTCTATAACTCTTCCACACCTTTTTCTGTATTTTTCACTATGATTTGCACTGGTAGTTCCTGTTCATCTCATTCAATGTCAAAAAATGTACCTATACCAGCAATGAGTGGTATGTGTAGAAACTACTGGGCAACAGCAATGCTCCATAATGCACTTCTCTAATGAGAAGCGTGAACTGGGAACTGTTTAATCTGGACGTTTTGTTTAAATGTAGCAGGACATACTTAGAAATACATTTACTGAAAGAGTAACGAGTCAGGCAAACTTGCCTTCTTTAAATTAACATTTTCAGCTCAAACCTCATTAAAGGGCAATGAAACTCCTGTATATTTTCTTTGGCAGCATTGGTGAGAACCAAGAGATTTATATGTAAACAGAAGTCTTTGCTTTTATATGCAACCTCTCTCTTTCCTGTTCAAACCATTCAACACTGGTACAAAATTCTAGTTTTCAGTCACGCTAGAGCTTAATTCTTTAAAAGCTTGTTCAAGGGAGCAATATCCCACTTCTTCCCTCAAGAGAAAGGACTTTGTGAAAACATGCCCTTTGCAGGAGATACTTCCTTACCCCATAGGCCTAGAAAATTCATAGGAATGAACTCCTTTTAGCTGGACGAAAGCAGAGCCTGCAAAGGGATGTGTCGGCTGCTGCCTCGTCTTTGTCCTCCAAAGCCGGAGCCATCCTACATCCTCAGCAAAGGCAAGTTATACTGTGCAGGGACTCAGAAAATAGAAATGCCAAGTACTTTCTGACAGTCCAAGGAAGGAGAAGGCACCATGAAGGAAGTGCTCTTCAACTTATAGATGAGATACTCACCCCTGAAAATCTCCCCGTCATCGGTAATCACAAACGCAGAGCAGGAGTAGCAGCGTTAGCCTCTGTTTTTCAACAGGAGAAGAACCCAGGAGCACCCACGGAAAGTGCAAACCCCTCCACATCCTTTCCGCACAGCACATGGTTACGTGGAGCTCGCTGCCACACAAAGTTTTTGATGCCCAAAATAGAAATGCTGTTTGACGAGCTAAGGTGTACCGCTCCTTCAGAAGCTACTACATCCACTGGCCTGAATAAAAGCTCTGATTTCAGACAGTCTAGTGACAGATGAAAACTGAGGGGTTAGATTAGGGGAAGGATCAAACCTAGATTTGCCCTGTGTCTCATATTCTTCTTACACCACCTAATGCCCAGAGCTGAAGACAGAACATGTTCAAGAGCTAAGGCGCAAGTCCCGCACATTCTGTATCCTCACTATGTTCTTATCTTTCCAAATGACAAAGCTATGTGAAAAAAACATGGATGACACGATGAATTTTCAGAGAACAGCGAAGTCTGTTCCCCTATCAGCTCAGTGAAACACAAACCTTCCTGGAACCTCTTAAAACAAATTTTTCATAGAGGATTACAGCTTATTTGTATCACTGCTTGAGAGCAAAAGCCAAAACAATTCCAATGGAATTAAAATGTTTAACCTTGATTCAATTCTACTGCCTGATGTGACAAGGTTAATTTTAGTGCCACAAAACGATTAAGCCAAGTAATTTTCAAGATACTGCCTTCAGTGTGCAAATGTTAAACTTGTTCAGTGCAATTCCTCATGCTGTTTCCAGTTAAAAGTAAAATAAGCAGGCATCAGAGTAGAAACACAACAAATGGAAATTAAAATAACACCATCAATTTCTGCCAGCGGCTGAGTGTCATTTATTGTCACCTGACCCACACAACTGTCCAATATTAACTCTCAAACTATTAAAATGCTGCTTATGTTCAATATAGTATGTTACCTAAACTAGTGCATTGAATTTTACTGCAGAAGGTGTTATTGTTCTGCCTTGTGTATTGAATTTTACTACTGATACTATTACTCTGCCTTCTCAATGCTGTCTCATCAGCAACTATTTACTTTCCTCACTACTATTTAATGTGAGTGCTTCTAACAGAATATGCTACAGGCACACAAGACCAGCGTTCCATTTATCCATTAAAAGCCTTTCACTTAATGATTTTTGAGGTTTTGCCCTTAAAAAGATCCTCTTCAAAGTCAGCATACTCCTGATTTGAATCACAACTTTGTTAGTTATTCACACGCTATTTACCTTTGCTGCAGAGTATATTAAAAAGAATATGTCCCTTACATTTTCCTCGCTGTGAGTTCAGTCCATCGTAGTGCCAAAGACCATCAGTTCCCTTTGCAGTTACAATTTTCAGTACTTCTGAGAGGCTCGGAACCTCTAAGGATCCACTTCGAGAACACGATAAATAATCTTTTCAATAGCCAGTCTGAAGATGAATATACTCCTTTGAACACTTTATCACATGGTCTCCAATAAAAAGATTTTCTTCCTAGGTGCTTCGTTTGTTCTGACAGTAGAAACACACTCTATGCAAGAAGCGGTCTCTTTCTAAACTAAACATGGCCCCAGTCCTGCAAAGTTTCTTTCCAGGTACACTGTTTTTCTACTGTATACGGTCTTTCTGTACAGGGGCAGGTAGCTCTCAGGTACGTTAATGGTACATCAAGCCTTGTGCTACACCACAGCAATTTTTTTCCCAACAGAGACTGCAAAATTTTAAGATCATTCAATGTTTTGTTACTCAGTAAATTGTTCAGTAAATCAGTAATTTGTCTTTGAAAAGCTATCATTCACTGAAATGCAAAAGACAAATAAAAGGACCAACAGCACACTTGGGCAATGTTCAGACATTGCCTGCGATTCTTAACAAGCAGGAAAGCAAGGCACAGGGAAGCAACAGCGTGTCCAAAAGCACAAAAGCCATCTGCAACAGAACTAGGTATAGAAACAAACAGGTATAGAAACTGCTCCCCAAGTAACAAGGTCACCCTCGACTGAATGCAGCCTGCTCCAGCAGGACTCGGTGCTCACAGGCGCAATCGGCAAACATCTGTAAACACTCCCCAGAGTTTAATTTGCACACCACCACTTCATTTATCCAACCACGTTCTAGCCTCGCAGCGTTTCTTCCTACGTGTTGAGTGATCACCCAAAAACTTCAGCAGTGATCCCACCAACTACAAAATACCGCCCCAGAGTCGGTGTAATGCCTTGCTTCCTATTGCTTCAGTTTTATGAAGTCCCCTTGAAAAACTGGTTTCCAGTTTCAAACAACTCTCTCCTCTCCAGATTGTATTTTTCGAGGCATTTTACATGGACAGAAAATCTTTGCAAAGGGACAAATTCTGAATGTCTAAATCACTCCTTATCTAAATTCAAAGTCAATAGGAGTTTTAGCTCAAAATTGATACACTTAACATAATCGAAGCAGGTAAGTAGAATAAACTTTGCACTCAGATGAAAACTGCATACACATAAATATTTAAACCAATGATATCTGTAAATACATTTTTCATATTTTCCCTATGCCTAAGTCATCCTTTGTATATTTGAATTCATTTATAAATGGCCTATCATCAGCAGACATTGAATTAGGTGCAAGCATTTTATCACAGTAGGGAGATGCATGAGCAGGCATAAATTTCACCCCTTAACAAGTAGAATATGCAATTTAATTTGATCAAGAATAATTAAATTTGTATAAATTCAGGAAACGTATTCCACAGAGGATAAAACTTCAGTAGGTGAGGTACATGTAAACAGGCATTTTTACATCCACCGCGGCTCGATTAACAGTACAGGAATTATGGTATTGAGGCAGTCAGAGTTGCTACGTGGAAGAAACTTCAAGGATTCGATCCTGCAGCACTTCCTGAGGCAAAATACCCTTTGTCTTTTGGTGGGAGGTTTGTTTGCTGTAAGGAAGGCGGGGGGGAGGGGGGGG